>JAGFNQ010007641.1:0-37042 GCA_024364735.1 Boesenbergia rotunda | reverse complement strand
TCGGTTCTCTCGATCCAACAAGTGGTATCAGAGCGGGGAAGTTCAAATTTGGTGCAACCACCAGTTTGAAAATTTTTCGGATTTCTTTAAATTTTTTTTAATATTCGTTCGAATTTCTTCTCGTTGATCGAGGTTGGTGCAACACCCCTCGATATTTAATTTTCTTTATCCCGCACTACTAATCCAAGACCAAGTCTTGGGACAAAGTTTTTCTTTCTCTTATCTCTTTTTCAGATAAAATACCTAATGGCCATGCAAGAAGGATTCAGCACAGCCAGACCTCCTCTTTTCAGTGGAGAAGACTTTTCCTACTGGAAAAGTCGAATGGAGGTCCACCTGAAAACTCAGGTGGACATGTGGATAATCATCCAGTCCGGACTGGAGATCCCCAAAAATGCTGAAGGAGTACCTCAAAGCTACACAGAGTGGGACACCGCTCTGAAACGGAAAATTGAAGCGGATGCAAAGGCGACCCAGACCCTTCAATGCGGCTTAACAAAAGAGGAGCTGAACCGGGTGGGCCCTTTCAACAGTGCCAAGGAGCTGTGGGGAAAACTGATCGAGCTGCACGAAGGAACATCAGACACTCGGATCAGCAAGAGAGATCTGCTCCTGAACAAGCTGTATACCATCAAAATGGCCGACAACGAAACAGCAGCTCAGCTTCACGCTCGAATCCAAGAACTAATGAACGGTCTTCACACCATTGGTCACAAGGTAGAAAACCGTGACCTAATAAGGTATGCTTTAAATGCTTTCCCTAGAAACACCTTATGGGCCTCTATGGTAGATGCATACAAGGTTTCAAGGGACCTTTCAAAATTAAATTAGATGAATTATTCTCTGAATTAGAACTACATGAACAGACTAACTGCAATTTGGCCGAGAAAGGTATTGCCTTTGTTGCAGGTAAAACTGGAAGGACAACAAAGAAGAAGCCTCAACCTGAACCCGAGTCTAACTCAGACTCAGACTCACAAGATGAAGAAGGAGATCGACCTAAGCTGGTCCGACTGGCAAGAAACTACTACAAAGAATTGAAGAACCAAACCAGCAAACGGAAAGTCAGCCGAAGAAGGGACGAACCAGCTGAACCCGCAAATGAAAAGAACAAGCCCAACGTGACCTGCTACGAGTGCAAGAAGAAGGGTCACAAAGAGTGTCCGAACCTAAAGGAAACCAAGAAGAATAGAAGGAAGAAGGCACTTCAAGCAACGTGGGACGAGTCCTCCTCCGAAGAAGAAGAAGAGGTCCCACAGTCGAACCTACTAGCACTAACCGCCTCAGAAGAAGTCGAGTCCGAGTCAGAATCAGAACAGGACGACGGCAGACTGACCTTTTCAGAAGATGGCGAAATCAAGGTAAGTGGATTTACTAGATGTCAATTAAATGAACTAATTTCGTATCTTTCTCGAGATTTGGCGAAAGCTAAACTCCGAATCGAATCCCTCGACAGGAAGTAAAACTCCTGAAAGATGGAGCTGATTCTAAACCCTTAACCGAGAAAGTTCAAGAAGGAACCTCCTACTCAAGTTGAAAAACTTGAGAAAGAGAACTCCTCCCTGAAAACTCAGGTTAAGGATCTTAGATCAGCTTTAGAACGATTCACTTCTGGTTCCAAGGGTCTTGACATGATTCTTGGAAAACAGAAATCGGTTCTAAATCGATCCGGACTAGGTTATAGAACCAAGTCTCGACAAAGATCCTACTTTGCTGTACTGTACCAGTCCAGACCAAAAGTTCAGGCATGGGTACCTAAACTGTACCTGAACAAACAACTGGATCAAATCATATTGGATCCCCAAGGACAAGATTCACATCTTGCCTAACCATTATCGTGGCTTTAGTCCAGGGGGAGCCAAATTAAAAACTATTTATTGTTAGATAGAATTTAATTCTTGATTGCAATTTGCTTGTTTGATTGTTTAAATTTCTGCAATTTACCATGCTTAGACTTAGGAATGGTTAGTATAAGGACTGAACAAACTTAACTGAAACTTGACAACATAGTATTGGGTGGCAGTGAGATGATAGTACGTTAGGGAAAACAATTCTAATAAGGTCCAGTATACTTGGTCTCTTTAGACTGGTGAAAGTAGACGAAGCTACCGATCCAAAAATCAAACTAGTTAGACCAGAATTTTTCAATGATTAATTTTGAAAATGAAATTTCTTTAAATGGCTTTGTCAAGGAAAGGGTTGATGATCCAATAAGGCTTCGGCCAAAGAAGGCCCAATGCCTCGCCAAGACCTGGAAGCCAATTTTTGAAATTCAAATTCAAATTATTCTCTGTCAAATTCAAATCTAACATAAATTTTCAGTTACTTGTAGACTTAAACATTCTTTTAAAAATAAATTCAACTGTTTTCAAAAATTAAGTCATTCAAAATAAATCATGATTTTCGAAAATTCTTTTATCAAAACCCGTCTCACAAAACCTATAAGGCTAACGTGATTGAAAACCCTAGATTTGGGTGAGACAGACTAGGCAGTGAAAATCAATTTAAGCTATTCCTGACTCTAATTGGATCCAAATCAACAAAACTCTTTATGTGTAGGAACATAAAGGTTTGGACCTAATGAATGTTGGATAGCGGTTGCTCCAGACACATGACTGGAGATAAATTGAAATTCACCAAACTCAAGTTCAAGAACCTAGGCTCAGTGGCATTTGGCAACAATGCTACACTCAAGGTAATTGGGTCAGGTAATATTGAACTTAAATCTGACTTTATTATTAAGAAAGTCCTCTTGGTTGAAAATTTCAATTTTAACTTGCTTAGCATAAGTCAGTTGTGTGATTCTGGTTTTATAGTTACCTTCAACAATTCTAACTGCTTGATTAGAAACCTACAAGACTCAGAAGTCATGCTTAAGGGCACTAGGAGAAATAATATTTACACTATAAACCTACCCCTAGTACCCAAATGTATGTTAACTCAGTTAGAACAATCAAACCTCTGGCATAGGAGATTAGGTCATACTAATCTAAGAACCATCTCAAAAATCACCCAACTTGGCTTAATCAAAGGTATCCCCAAAATTAAAAATAATGAAAACCTAATATGTGAATCATGTAATCAAGGTAAACAAACCAAATCTAATCACAAACTAATCCAATCTGACCTAACTCAAACCACACTTGAGCTCCTGCACCTTGACCTATTTGATTCACATGGAGCCAAGTCACTAAGCGGGAACCGATACTGCTTAGTAATAGTTGATGATTACTCTAGGTTCACCTGGGTTAGGTTTCTAAAAACCAAAGATGAAATCCTAAACCTATTTAATGAATTCTATAAATTAATTGAAAATCAAAATGATACTAAAATTAAAAGACTTAGGAGTGACCACGGGGGAGAATTTGAAAATCAACGGTTCGAGGAATTCTGTAAGGTAAATGGGTATATACATAAATTCTCGTGTCCTAGAACCCCCCAGCAAAATGGGATAGTCGAAAGAAGAAATAGAACACTACAGGAAGCCGCTAGGACTATGCTCAATGAATTTAACTTAGCAAACCAATATTGGGCAGAAGCAATTAGTACGACTTGTTACATTGAAAATAGGGTTCTGATTAACAAGCGACACAACAAAACACCCTATGAATTGTACTACCACAGACTCCCAAATCTACACTACCTAAGGGTCTTTGGATGCAAAGTCCATATCCTAAACACCAAAGACTATTTAGGGAAATTTCAATCCAAGTCAACCCCAGGTATCTTCCTTGGATACTCAACCACAAGTAGAGCATATAGGGTATACAACAAACAAACTAAGAAAATTGAAGAAACAACAAACTTAATATTTGATGAAGAAATCAACTCAACATCTGATAATCCAGACCTAACTTCATCAAATTCTGATCAAGAAAATAATGAACAAACTGTTGAACCTTTAATTGAACCCTTAAACGAACTAACTATTGAACCAACTACTGAGTTAAATCAACCAACTATTGACCCAACAATTGAACCAGCCCAAAGAGTTGAATCAAATAGTGAACCAAACCGACCGGCCGGACCTGAGGCTGAACCAAGTTCTAGAAAAACCAAGAAACCCAGACTCAGTCACCCAACCGATCAAATTGTAGGTGATCCAACTCTAGGAGTCATAACTAGGTCTTCCTATAGAAACCTTAGTCAGATAGCCATGATTTCAAAAATTGAACCCAAAACTATAGAGGAAGCCCTACCTGATCTTGATTAGATCATAGCTATGCAAGAGGAGCTAGTCCAATTTGAGAGAAACCAAGTCTGGGAACTAGTGCCTAAACCTGCAGGCAAATCCATCATTGACACTAAGTGGGTTTTTAGGAATAAACTAAATGATCAAGGAGAAATAGTCAGAAATAAAGCCCGCCTAGTAGCGAAGGGATTCAGCCAAGTAGAAGGGTTAGATTACGACGAAACATATGCCCCAGTAGCTAGACTTGAGTCCATTAGGATGTTATTAGCCTTTGCATCCCATAAAGGATTTAAGCTATACCAAATGGATGTAAAGTCAGCCTTCTTAAATGGATTCATTAAAGAAGAAGTTTATGTAGGACAACCCCTGGGTTTGAGGACTTAGAAAGACCTGACCACGTGTTCAAACTTACTAAAGCATTATATGGACTAAAACAAGCACCTAGGGCTTGGTATGAACGCTTGTCAACTTTCTTAATTTCTAAAGAATTTAAACAAGGACAAGTTGACTCAACCTTATTTATTAAAACCCTAGGAAAAGATATATTTATTGCCCAAATCTACGTAGATGACATAATATTTGGGTCCACCAACTCAAATTTTCTAAAAGAATTTGTTAAAATCATGGAAAATGAATTTGAAATGAGCTTAGTTGGTGAGCTTAATTTTTTCCTACGCTTACAAATTAAACAAACTAGGGATGGAAACCATGTCCATCAATCCAAATATGCTAAAGAGTTAATAAAGAAATTTAAAATGGATAACTCTAAAAGCATAAGTACCCCCATGGCCACTAATATAAAGATAGACAGTGACCCTGATGGTAAACCAGTAGACCTTAAACTCTATAGAAGTATGATAGAAAGTCTACTGTACCTTACAGCAAGCAGACCTGATATTCATTTTGCTGTAGGGATGTGCGCTAGATACCAAACCTGTGCTAAGGAAACACACTTAGCAGCCCTAAAAAGAATACTTAGATATGTTAAGGGCACCCTAAATGTAGGGATTTGGTATCCTAGAACCTCAACCTTTGATTTGTCAGGATACTTAGATTCTGACTATGCTGGTTGTAAATTAGATAGAAAGAGCACAAGTGGAAGCTGCCAACTGTTAGGAAATAGTCTAGTAAGTTGGTGCAGTAGAAAATAACACTGTGTAGCTCTATCCACAACTGAAGCTGAATATGTAGCTTTAGGGGAGTGTGTCGCATAACTCTTATGGATGATGCACACTCTCAAAGACTTCCAGATTGACTATAATCAAACTAAGGTCTACATTGACAATATTAGCTCAATCAACCTGACTAAGAACCCAATCCAACATTCTAGAACTAAACACATAGAAGTTAAACTTCACTTTATAAGAGATCATGTGGCCAGGGGTGAGATAGTCCTTAAGCATGTAGACTCTAAATCCAACTTAGCTGACATATTCACCAAATCCCTACCTGAGTCTGAGTTCAGTTCACTAAGAAGGTAGTTAGGATTATGCTTGGTAGAATAGGTCAAGTCTACTATTGGTTTTCTTACTCAAACCAGTTTTAAAGAAATTTTTAAATGCATTCAAAATCAGCTTTTACTTAGTATTGAAAAGTTTCAAAATATTTTTCGACTTAGTTTTATTTTAAACATACCCCCTTCAAAACTAGGGCTTTTTCGCAAAATGGACTTAGCCTAGGCCCTAACCCTAGAATTGTATGCACCTATAGACTTAGAAGCCAGCATCTCACAAGCACCGTAGGGTTCTTTTGATTGATAACCTAGAATGGGTTGAGATGCTTAGGTCTTTGCCTTAATTCAAGATTCTTTAAGTCAGTGCATCTGCAGTAATTGGGGCACTAAATACAACTAACACAGCAATCAAGTTAAGTGTCAAGTTTAGAAAATCTAAGTTGAACAGAACACTTAACTTGACTAACCCTAGCAAAAACTACTGTTTATAACAGTTAGTAAGTAGCTAATTGGGTTAGATAGGACCCTAAAAGAAACTGATTTGGTCTAGTTTAGATCCTGAATTGGTTCAGTATAGCAAATTATGAAGTTTATTATTCACTTTTATGCAAATTAATTATCGTGTTTATGCTGTACTTATTTGCTTTTGATATATGGCAAAGGGGGAGAGATAGGAAAGGAGAATTTAAATTTTTGTTTAATTTTTTTTCTAATTCAAAAATAATTCAAACTCTATCCTTTATTCAAAAAGTACTTAACTTATTTTTAAAATTCCTTCTAAGTACTTCAAAACTTAAGTTTTCAAAATTACTAAGTACTTAAGTTTTCAAAATTTTTACTAAGTACTTAAGTTTTCAAAATTTTACTAAGTACTTAAGTTTTCAAAAACATGCTTAAAACTAAAGTTTTCAAGTTTACCAAGTACTTTAAAACTTAAAGCTTTCAAAACTTGTGAGTACTTTAAGCTCAAGGCTTCAAAATTTTCCTTAGTACTCAAACTCATGTTTTCAAAAACTTTCTAAGTACTTGAAACTCAAAATTTTCAAAAGACTATCTAAGTTTTCAAAACTTTCCCAAGTACTTAAACTTAAGTTTTCAAAGTGCATAACTAAAATTAGTTTGGAAAACACACCGTCTTCTGTTGAAAATTATTCTAAGTAAAATCGATCTTTAGACTCAGAATCTATTTTCAAAACCCCACAAACTTTTGAAAAATCTAGGGGGAGATTCCTTCCAGGAGGAGGAAGCAAAATTTAACGTTACTTGCTCTGATTAACTTAACTTTTTGAACCAGGGTTGCCGTAAATAAAAAAGGGGGAGATTGTTGGTGCAGAAAGCACCCAAGTCGAACCTAAGTTTTGATAATGGCAAAAGGGTTCAAAAGTTAAGTCTTATTTGTTATCTAACATGTTACTCGAGTGTGCAGGAAAAGTCCTAGCAAAGGACTGCTAGGCACTGGCGAAGGAATGTCAAGGCAAAAAGTCCTAGCGAAGGACTGCTAGGCACTGGCGAAGGAATGCCAGGGCAAAAAGTCCTAGCGAAGGACTGCTAGGCACTGACGAAGGAATGCCAGAGCACTGAAGCCCTAGCGAAGGACTGCTAGGCACCAGGCAAAGGACAGCTTAGGACTGAAGACCTGGCGAAGGAATGCTAGGCACCGGGCGAGGGACAGCTTGGTATCCAAGACCTGGCGAAGAACCGCTAGGCAAATGTCCAACCGGAGGAGCCGGTTGGCATCAGGTAAATTCTCCTGAGAGGAGTAGGTGAGGACACGTTACCCATCGAGGGAACAGTAGGCGTCGGTTCGACCTAGGGCTCCATTTTGGAGACCAAAGTCAGAACTAAGATAGCTAAGGCTGTATAAAACTTAAATATTATTACTTTATGTTGTTTTGGACTAACCCTGGATGCAGGACCGAAGGAATGAGTGTCTTCAGCTCAGAGAGCCTCAAAGGAGTGAGGCAACAGCTGAGTAGGGCGCCTGGAGTGTCCCAGGCGCCCCCAAGGTGAACACAAAACAGTCGAAGTAAAAGAACTGTTTCTGCAGCTATTGGTCAGGGTGCCCCCGTGCTCCCGGGTGCCCCCGCTGCTCCTGGGCGCCCCCTGCGCAAGCCATCGAAGCAGAAGCCAGCGAAGCCAAGGGATAAGCTCTGACCCGGTCAACCCCGGCGCCCCCAGCGTCCCGAGCGCCCCGATCAAGATCTGATCCCGAGTTTGAAGGGATCAGAAGCTGACCGAGTGAAAGTCGGATCGGCCGACACGTGGGGGGGGGGGCGCTCCCGACGTCCCGGGCACCCCTAGGGCCTATAAAAGGGCCCTCGACCCCAAGGCTTCGGACATCACTTCATTCAACGCAATCACGCTCTTCTGATCCCGCGCTCTGCTCTAGAAACCTCCCGACTCGAGATACAAGCGCCGACGACGTCCCTCTGCTCCGAGAAACATTCCACACCGGACGTCGGTAACAAAGTACGATATTTTACTTTTGTGTTTACTATACTGCAATTGTAACATTTATTTGTAAACCGATTTGTGCACTTATAGAATTGCCCGCAGAAAATGGTCAACAACCGCGGGCCTTGGAGTAGGAGTCGACCTAGGCTCCAAACTATGTAAAACTACCTGTGTTTGCGTTTGTTTGTTTTAATTTCCGCTGCGTAATTTCTCTAATTCTAAAATACGAACGTTTTCCAATATTCACCCCCCCTCTATCGGTTCTCTCGATCCAACAGAAATATAGAAAAGTAAGGAAAAATTGAAGCTTGGATACTTAAAATTATTTCTAAATGCTCTTTACCCTTTTGTAATAGCCTTTTATGAATTCTGAGCCAAGGGAAGTGATTATGAGCTGAATTGGAGGAGGTTTAATACTGAAAGCAATGTTCTTTGCTGTGCCAGCTTCTTGGATTGGTCCAAAGACCGATCAAACATTTCCTGATCGATCTAATGATCAGACTGGGTCTCTCTGATCGGACTGATGACCGAACAGGGTCTGATCAGTAGCCAATCTCAGAACTCTAAAACTGTTTCTGCCGAGATTCTTTCCCTTCTTTCAATCAATACTAAATCTTAATCCATCTAGCTTCTTATTCTCGACTCCAAATTCGAAAATCTATCCATCTTTTGAATTTTCATGTTTTCATTTGACTTTTCTTTCTTTTCTTTTCTTCTTTTTTTTACTATTTTCTGTAAATTTTTCCTAGTTGCTTCTTGTTTTGTTTTTGTTTTTTTATTGCAGCTTCAATACAGATCCAACACCCAAATTTAACTCCCTCATCTCCACTTCAGTCATGGCAACAATTTGAACCTTTGAAAACAATTCCACTTGCCAATGCCATGTTTAAATGGAAACTTTTGGTAGGCTTGAAAAGTATCACTAAAACTAACCTCTTTGAGCTCCCATCCCTTTCAAAATTGGCTTCATAGAGTTGAAACACCAAACAACATTTAGAAATCAAGTTATTCCAAAAACAATCTCAACTATCCAATACTCACAACTCATCTTTAATACACCACCCATCAAGTTGGCACACTTCCTTATCTTCTATCTCTTCTATATTTTTTTCTCTATTTTTGCATTGTGTTTCTCATGCTTTTCCATTCCTTTACTCCATCAAGACATTCGGAATCCACATCAATCCATCTAAAAATCCATAAAAACATATTGCTTTCACAACATAAACTCAACATGCATCACTTCTCACCAAAATCCCTTTCAAAACTCTAGCCACCTCCCCCACACTTAAACCTTTGTCCGTCTCGGGCAAAATAGCATCAAGAAAATGTTGGATCGAGAAAACCGATAGAGGGGGGGTGAATATCAGAAAACTTTCGGATTTGAGTAAGAGCAATTGCACAGCGGAAGATAAAAACACACAACGCAAACATGGGAGGTTTTACTTGGTTCGGAGCCTAGGTCGACACCTACTCCAAGGCCCACGGTCGTTGACCGTTTACTTTGGGTAATTCTATATAAGGCGCAAATAGTTTACAAAAGATTATTACAGAATTAAGTACAGTAAACTTAAATGGCTCTTTTACCGACGTCCGGGATAGATCGACTTTTTCGGAGCAGCGGGACGTCGTCGGCTCGAGTTGGAAGGATTCCGAGGCGAAGCGCGAGAGCAGAAGAGCGTAGAAGCGTTTATTGGAAGTTGTACATGGAAGCCTGGGCGTTGGGTGCTATTTATAGCACCTAGGGGCGCCCTGGACGTCGGGGGTGCCCCCCCCCCACGTGTCAAGCGATCCGAGCTTCGCTCGGTCAAGCTCTATCCCACTCGAATAGGGATGAGTTTTGACACTGGGGGCGCCCTGGACGCAGGGGGCACCCTGCTTGACTTCTTCAGCGCGGGCTTCTCGGCTGGATAGATGTAATCGGCTTCGCTGGTCTAGGCGCGCGGCGCCTTGGCTGCTGAGGGCGCCATGGCCAGTGAGCAGCCGAAGCCTTTGTTGCTTCGCTTGTTTTGTGTTGCCCCTAGGGGCGCCCTTGTAACACCCGCTTTTTTTTCCATAAGCGGCGTTACGTTAACATGCTTAGGGCATGTAGACATCATAAGGTAGCGGAATAACTTTAACTTATACATGCCCTGTTACCATTCTTATCTTAATGACATAGGAACCTTAGCATATTAACTTTGAACTTAAGCATCATATCATATCATGTCATACGTAACATCATATCATAAGGTTCCACAGGTCATTATTCAGACATATATGTAACCAAGGTGAAGTTCTAGCATAAATCGTAAACATAAAGTTTTCTGGGCCAAGTCACTACTACACACATACGTTCTTGCCCTCCTGCTGCTTCCATCATTGTCCCCTTGAATGATCTGCGGTATAAGGAAATAAGACTATAAGCACACAGGCTTAGTAAGACTCTTTCCTACTCACAAAAACCATTCATCGTTCATCATCTCATAATGAGCACATGAAACTTTAACATACTTGGTGCTCTACTTAAAACATAACATCTTAAATCACTTTAGCATGGCATGCACATAAACATGGTAAACATTCTAAGCATGGCATGATACATGGCATAAACATAAACATAGTGAACATCCTAAACATAACATGATACATGGCATAAACATGAACATAGTAGACCTTCTAAGCATGACATAATTCATGGCATAAACATAAACATAGTAGACATTCTAAGCATGACATAATTCATGGCATAAATCACAAACATAGTAGCATGACATCTTTCATGGCATAAATCATAAACATAGTAGCATGGCATCTTTCATGGCATAAATCATAAACATAGTAGCATGACATCTTTCATGGCATAAATCATAAACATAGTAGCATGGCATCTTTCATGGCATAGATCATAAACATGGTAGCATGACATAATACCTAATATAGCATATGAACATCTTCCTAACATAATCATGGCATAGATCATTCATTCTCATGCATACTTAACATGAAACGTAAGCATAAAATCTTATCATCATAGCATAATGCATAACATGAATGGATGCATGAGTGGAATGCATATACATAAGGGATGCTTAACTTTTTAAAACATACTTTTAATTTGCTTAAACATAATCATCATAACATCATTTGGGGTCCCCGGCTTGTACCACATACATACATCATAGCGCGCATCCCTAGCAAGTCCGAGGTCGCGAGCCCTAACCTACTAGGGTAAGGACAGCATAGTCGGTAGTCCCCGAACCGAGGCGTTCTTAAGGTGCCCATCCCTGTTGCACAGCTCCGGTAGTGCCAGAACCGTGGACAGCTTCTGTAGTCCAAAACCGGGGCGTTCTTAAGGTGCCCATCCCTTGGACTCATACTTCGGTCCGGTACAAGCCCATACATAAAGTAAAAATACTTTTCATGCTTCATCATTCATAAGACATTCATGGCATCTTTAACATAACCTAACTTGTTACGGCCCGACCCGTCTACCGGCCCATTTACCAGTCCTCACGACCGTCATACCATCGACCATCGACCGTGCCGTTTAGCATATTTATGCCTTAAAGACATAAGCATCATCTTTCATTCATTCATCATACTTAAACTTCATTCATCATTTTCATTCTTAGACATGGCATATGTACACCTCATTCATAGAGCATGGCACATCATTCATAAACATGGCATATCATTCATAAACATGGCATATCATTCGTAAACATGGCATATCATTCGTAAACATTGCATATCATTCGTAAACATGGCATATCATTCGTATCATGAACCTAACTATCATAGCATCATTTTTATCGTGATCATAACCCTATCATTCTTATCATGACATCATTCATATCCTGAACATAAACTTATCATACTTATCATGGCAACACATAAACATGTACTTGAAGTTAAAGGCTCAACCCTAACCCTTGGGTCCTTGAGGTTGGCCAAAACATATGGGGTCTCTAGGGTAATCCAAAAATTCCCAGAAATTATACTTAACCTCCACACATCATAAGGGAATATAAATTAACATTATCAAGATTTTTGGCTTAATTATAGACCTTTAAATCATGGTGGCCGAAACCCTTATACTTAGGGTTCTTAGTTTTGTTTCTTTCATGTTGGCCGAAACCCTAGGGTGTCCTAGGGTACTCCAAAAATTCCCAAAAATTATAATTAACCTCTAAACATCATAAGGGAACATTAAATAACATTATCAAGATTTTTTACATAATTATAGACCTGTAAATCATGGTGGCCGAAACCCTTAAACTTAAGGTTCTTAGTTTTGTTTCTTTCATGTTGGCCGAAATCCTAGGGTGTCCTAGGGTACTCCAAAAATTCCCAAAAATTATAATTAACCTCTACACATCATAAGGGAACATTAAATAACATTATCATGATTTTTAGCATAATTATAGACCTGTAAATCATGGTGTCCGAAACCCTTAAACTTAAGGTTCTTAGTTTTGTTTCTTTCATGTTGGCCGAAACCCTAGGGTGTCCTAGGGTACTCCAAAAATTCCCAAAAATTATACTTAGCCTCTACACATAATAAGGGAGCATTAAATAACATTATCATGATTTTTATCATAATTATAGACCTGTAAAACATGGTGGCCGAAACCCTTAAGCATGAGGGTCTTGGTTTTCTTTCCTTTCAACATCAAATTCGAAAACTAACCAATATATCATGCTAAAAATCATGGGAATCATAGGGAACTATTATACCACAGGTGAGGGAGTCTTACCTTGGGTTTCTTGATTTTTCGAACCTTGGAAGAGAAGAAAATGGTAAGATCTTGGGATACTAGAGCCCCCTTGTCCTTGTATGCTTGTGAAGACCTTAGATCTAGGAGATGGAACCTTGGTGGAAGCTTTTCCAAGGGGAAAACCTTCCAAGGATGGTTGGCTAGAATGAGGGGAGGAAGGGGTTCGAATATGCAAGTAATGGGAAGAAGAGGTAACTCCCAAAACCCCCCTTTAATAGCCCATTAAGAAGGTAAATGAAGAGTCTCTCCATGACTCTTCATCTTCTTCTTAATCTTAACTTACATCCACTTCATTTTCTCATAGAAATCCCTTGCTAGGTGAGTTGGTTAAGCCTTACATGGTTGTACAAGAGGTCCATGGTTCAATCCTTGCCTCATGCACCTTTATTTTTATTTTATTTTTATTTCATTTATTTTATTATTTTTATTCCCTAAATTCTGAAAATCCCCCTAAAATCACCCATAATTATGCCAATATTCCTAAATAAAATTATTTTATATTTATATTAATTTTACCTAATTTATATTAATTTTACCTAATTAATACCCATTTTTGGAGCCCTTTTAAAGCTCATTAGTACCTAGTTTTTCTCAATTTAAATTAGAAAACATGGATTTCTAGGCCCAATTTTACATAATTATTTCTGGGCCCCTCAGAAAATTATCTAGACATGCTTAATATTTTAAGAAAATATTAAGAGAATTTTCCGGGTCGTTACAGCCCTGGACACTGAGGGTGCCCTGCTCAGTTACTTGCCTCTCTCCTTTAGGCATTATGAGCTGTAGACACACGTTCCTTCGGTCCTGCATCCAGGGTTAGTCCAAAATAATATAAAACATTAGAGTATTATGTTTATACAGCCTTAGCTGTCTTGGTTCTGACTTTGGGCCTCCAAAATTGAACCCTAGGTCGAACCGATGCCTACTGTTCCCTCTACGGGGAACGCGTCCTCACCTACTCCTCTCGGGAGAGTTTACCTGATGCCAACTGTTCCTCTGGTTGGACTTTTGCCTGACGGTCCTTTGCCAGGTCTTGGATGTCGAGCTTTCCTTCGCCCGGTGCCTAGCAATCCTTCGCTAGGGCTTCAGTCCCAAGCTGTCCTTCGCCTGGCGCCTAGCAGTCCTTCGCTAGGTCTTTCACTCTGGCATTCCTTCGCCAGTGCCTAGCAGTCCTTCGGTAGGGCTTTTTACTCTAGCATTCCTTCGCCAGTGCCTGCCAGTCCTTCGCTAGGGCTTTTTACTCTGCACACTCAAGTGATATGTTAGATCACAAATAAGACTTAACTTTTGAACCCTGTTGCCATTATCAAAATACAGGTTTGACTTTGGTGCTTTCTGCACCAACAATCTCCCCCTTTTTGATTTATGACAACCCTAGTTCAAAAAGTTAAGTTTAATAAAAACATAAAATTTGTTCCCTCCCCTGGAGAGAATCTCCCCCTAGATTTTTCAAAACTTCGTGGGGTTCTAAGTTTTTATAAAAATTTACTTAGAATGATTTTGCACTTTGAAAACTTAAGTTTAGATACTTTTGAAATCTTTTGATAACTAAAGTTTTAAAAGTACATAGAAGTAATTTTTGAAAGCATGAGTTTCGAGTACTTAACAAAAATTTGAAGTCTTTAAGTTTAAAGTACTCAAAAGTTTTGAAAAACTTCTAAGTTAAGTACTTAGTAACTTAGTAAATTTTGAAATAATTTAAGTACTTAGTAAATTAAGTTTAATGTACTTATGGAAGTTTTGAAAAGCTTTAAGCTTAAAGTACTTGTAAAGGTTTTGAAAAACTTCAGCTTAAAGTAAAAGTTTTGAAAAACTTCAGCTTAAAGTAAAAGTTTTTGAAAAACTTCAGCTTAAAGTACTTATAAAGTTTTGAAAAACTTAAGCTTAAAGTACTTATAAAGTTTTGAATATTTCTAGAAAGGTTTTGAAGAGCTTTGAAAAGTAGTTAACTTTTTGAAAAAACATTTTTAGAGTTTTAAAAAAAATTTGGAAAATTTGAACTCTCTTCTTTCCTATCTCTCCCCCTTTGCCATATATCAAAAACAGATAGATATTGCAGAAATTAAATTGCATAAAAGAAATGACTGAAAAAAATGATTCTGCTGTACTGAACCAAGACTTAGACCAAATCAGTTAATTTTTCCTTGTAAGGACCTGTCTAACCTATTTAGCTACTTACTAACTGTTATAAGCAGTAGTTTTCGCTAGGGTTAGTCAAGTTAAGTGTTTCTGTTCAAGTTACTTTTTCTAAACTTGACACTTAACTTGATCGCTGTAAAAGTTGTATTTAGTGCCCCAATTACTGCAGATGCACTGACTTAAAGCATCTCGAATTAAGGCAAAGACCTAAGCATCTCAACCCTTTCTAGGTTATCAATCAAGAGTACCCTAAGGTGCTTGTGAGATGCTGGCTTCTAAATCTATAGGTGCATGCAGTTCTATGGTTAGGGCCTAGGCTAAGTCCATTTGCGAAAAAGCCCTAGTTTTGAAAGGGGGTAGTTTTGAAAGAAAACTAAGTCGAAAAAGATTTAAAACAAACTAATTTTGAAATTAAGTAAAATAGTTTTTCAAAATTCCATTTTTAGAAACTGATTTTTTTTAAATCAAGTAAAGCAGTAAGAAAATCAACAGTAGAGTTAATCTATTCTACAGAGCATAATCCTAACTGCCTTCTTAGTGAGCTGAACTCGGACTAAGGTAATGGTTTTGTGAATATATCAGCTAAGTTGGATTTTGAGTCTATGTGGTTAAGTACTATCTCACCCCTGACTACATGGTCTCTTACGAAGTGATGTTTAACTTCTATATGTTTTGTTGTGGAATGTTGGATTGGGTTTTTAGTTAGATTTATTGAACTTATATTGTCAATAAATACCTGAGTTTGGGTGTAGTTGAGCTGGAAGTCCTTAAGAGTGTGCATCATCCATAAAAGTTGTGCTACACACTCTCCTAAGGCTACATACTCAGCTTCAGTTGTGGACAGAGTCACACAGTGTTGTTTTCTGCTGCACCAACTTACTAGACTATTTCCTAACAGTTGGCAGCTTCCACTTGTGCTCTTTCTATCTAATTTACAACCAACATAGTCAAAATCTGTGTATCCTGACAAATTGAAGGTTGAGGTTCTAGGATACCAAATCCCTACATTTAGGGTGCCCTTTACATATCTTAGTATTATTTTTAGGGCTGCTAAGTGTCTTTCTTTATCACAGGTTTGGTATCTAGCACACATCCCTACAGCAAAAAGAATGTCAGGTCTGCTGGCTGTAAGGTACAGTAGACTACCTATCATACTTCTATATAGTTTGAGGTCTACTAGCTTACCATCAGGGTCACTATCTCTTTTTACATTAGTTGCCATGGGGGTATTTATGCTTTTAGAGTTATCCATTTTAAATTTCTTTATTAACTCTTTAGCATATTTGGTTTGATGGACGTAGTTTCCATCTCTAGTTTGTTTGATTTGTAGTCCTAGGAAAAAGGTAAGCTCACCAACCAAGCTCATTTCGAATTCATTTTCCATTATTTTTACAAATTCTTTTAGGAAGTTTGTGTTGGTGGATCCAAAGATTATGTCATCTACGTAAATTTGGGCAATAAATATATCTTTTCCTAGGGTTTTAATAAATAATGTTGAGTCAATTTGTCCTTGTTTAAATTCTTTAGAAGTTAAGTAAGTTGATAAACGTTCATACCAGGCCCTAGGTGCTTGTTTTAACCCATATAGTGCTTTAGTTAATTTATAAACGTGGTCAGGTTTGTCTAAGTCCTCAAACCCAGGGGGTTGTCCTACATAAACTTCTTCTTTAATGAACCCATTTAGGAAGGCTGACTTTACATCCATTTGGTATAGCTAAAATCCTTTATGGGATGCAAAGGCTAATAACATTCTAATGGACTCAAGTCTAGCTACTGGGGCATATGTTTCATCGTAATCTAATCCCTCTACTTGGCTGAATCCCTTGGCTACTAAGCGAGCTTTGTTTTTTACTATTTCTCCTTGATCATTTAGCTTATTCCTAAAGACCCACTTAGTGTCTACGATGGATTTGCCGTCAGGTTTAGGCACTAGTTCCCAGACTTGGTTCCTCTCAAATTGGGCTAATTCTTCTTGCATAGCTATGATCCAGGCAGGGTCAGGTAGGGCTTCATCTATAGTTTTAGGTTCTATTTTTGATATCATAGCTATTTGACTAAGGTTTCTATAGGAGGATCTAGTCCTGACTCCTAGAGTTGGATCACCCACAATTTGATCGGTTGGGTGACTAAGTCTGGGTTTCTTGGTTCTCCTAGAACTTAGTTCTTCCTCAGGTCCGGCTGATCGGTTTGGTTCATTGTTCGATTCGGCTCTTTGGGATGGTTCATTTGTTGGTTCAGTTGACTCATTAATTGGTTCAATAGTTAGTTCGTTTAAGGATTCAATTAAGGGTTCACTAATTTGTTCATTATTTTCTTGATCAAAATTTGATGAAGTTAGGTTTGGATTATCAGATGTTGAGTTGACTTCTTCATCAAATATTATGTTAGTTGTTTCTTCAATTTTCTTAGTTTGTTTGTTGTAAACTCTATAGGCTCTACTTGTAGTTGAGTATCCTAGGAAGATACCTAGGGTTGTTTTGGATTGAAATTTCCCTAAGTAATCTTTGGTGTTTAGGATATAAACTTTGCATCCAAAGACCCTTAGGTAGTGTTGATTTGGGAGCCTATGGTAGTATAGTTCATAGGGTGTTTTGTTGTGTCGCTTGTTAATTAGAATCCTATTTTGGATGTAACAAGCTGTACTAATCGCTTCTGTCCAATATTGGTTTGCTAAGCTAAATTCCTTTAGCATTGCCCTAGCGGCTTCTTGTAAGGTTCTATTCCTTCTTTCGACTATCCCATTTTGTTGGGGGGTTCTAGGACATGAAAATTCATATAAATACCCATTGACCTTACAGAATTCGTCGAACTGTTGATTTTCAAATTCTCCCCCGTGGTCACTCCTAAGTCTTTTAATTTTAGTATCGTTTTGATTTTCAATCAATTTACAGAATTCATTAAATAGTTTTAAGGTTTCATCTTTGGTTTTTAGAAATCTAACCCAGGTAAACCTAGAGTAATCATCAACTATTACTAAGCAGTATCGGTTCCCACTTAGTGACTTGGCTCCATGTGAATCAAATAGGTCAAGGTGCAGGAGCTCAAGTGTGGTTTGAGTTAGATCAGATTGAATTAATTTGTGTTTAGATTTGGTTTGTTTACCTTGATTACATGATTCACATATTAGGTTTTCATTATTTTTAATTTTGGGGATACCTTTGATTAGGCCAAGTTGGGTGACTTTTGATATAGTTCTCAAATTGGTATGACCTAGGTCTCCTATGCCAGAGGTTCGATTGTTCTAACTAAGTTAACATACATTTAGGTAATAGGGGAAGGTTTATAGTGTATACATTATTTTTCCTAGTGCCCTTAAGCATGGTTTCTAAGTCTTGTACATTTCTAATCAGGCAGTCAGAATTGTTGAAAGTGACTATATAACCAGAATCACATAACTGACTTATACTAAGCAGGTTAAAATTGAAGTTTTCAACCAAAAGAACTTTCTTAATAATAAAGTTAGATTTAAGTTCAATATTACCTGACCCAATTACCTTGAGTGTAGCATTGTTGCCAAATGCTACTAAGCCTAGGTTCTTGAGCTTGAGTTTGGTGAACTTCAATTTATCTCCAGTCATATGTCTGGAGCAACCGCTATCCAACATCCATTGGTCCAAATCTTTATGTCCCTATACATAAAGAATTTTATTGATTTGGAGCCAATTAGAGTTAGGAATAGCTTAAATTAATTTTCACTGACTAGTCTGTCTCACCCAAATCTAGGGTTCTCAATCACGTTAGCCTTTTAGGTTTTGTGAGACAGGTTTTGATAAAAAATTTTTTGAAACCCATGATTTATTCTGAAAATCTTAATTAATTTTGAAAACATTTCAATTTATTTTGAAGGGAAATGTTTGAATCTATACTTAACTGAAAATTGTGTTAGATTTGAATTTTACAAAAAGTAATTTGAATTTGAAACTCAAAAATTGACTTCCAGGTCTTGGCGAGGCACTAGGCCTTCTTTGGCCATAGCCTTATTGGATCATCAACCCTTTCCTTGACAAAGCCGTTTAATGAAGTTTCATTTTCAAAATTAATCTTTGAAAAAGTTCTGGTCTAACTAGTTTGGATTTTGGATCTGTAGCTTCGGCTAGTTTCACCAGTCTAAAGAGACCAAGTGAACTTGATCTTATTAGAGTTGGTTTCCCTAACGTACTATCATCTCACCTCCACCCAATACTATGTTGTCAAGTTTCAGTTTAAGTTTGTTTAGTCCTTAAACTAACCTAAGTCTAAGCATGGTAAATTGCAAAAATTTAAATAAACAATCAATCAAACAAATTGCAAAAATTAAATTCTATTTGACAATAAAATAGTTTTTAGTTTGGCTCCCCCTGGACTATAGCCACGATAATAATTAGGCAAGATGTGAATCTTGTCCTTGGGGATCCAATACTGATTTGATCCAGTTGGTTTGTTCAGGCATAGTTTAGGTACCCATGCCTGAACTTTACTTCTGGACTGATTCAGTACAGCAAGGTAAGATCTTTGTCGGGATTTGGTTCTATAGCCAAGTCCGGATCGATTTAGAACGGACTTCTGTTTTCCAAGAATCATGTCAAGACCCTTGGAACCAGAAGTGAATCGTTCTAAGGCCGCTCTAAGATCCTTAACCTGAGTTTTCAGGGAGGAGTTCTCTTTCTCAAGTTTTTCAACTTGAGTAGGAGTTCCTTCTTGAACTTTCTCGGTTAAGGGTTTAGAGTCAGCTCCCTCTTTCAGGAGTTTTACTTCTTGTCGGAGGATTCGACTTGGAGTTTGGCTTTCGCCAAATCTCGAGAAAGATATGAAATTAAATCGTTTAATTGACTTTTATTGAACCCGCTTACCTTGATTTCACCGTCTTCTGAAAAGGTTAGTTTGCCGTCGTCCTTTTCTGACTCTGACTCGGTCTCAACTTCTTCTGAAGCAGTCAGTGCTAGAGAGTTTGACTGGGGTTCTTCTTCTTCTTCTTCTGATGAAGATTCGTCCCAGGTTGCTTGAAGTGCTTTCTTCCTTCTTGTCTTTTTGTTCTCCTTTAGATTTGGGCACTCCGTCTTGTAGTGGCCCTTCCTCTTGCACTCGTAGCAGGTTACGTTGGGCTTGTTTTTGTTATTCGCGGGTTCAGCTGGTTCGTCCTTTCTTCGGCTTGTCCTCCGTGTGTTGACATGGTTTTTCAATTTTTTGTAGTAGCTTCGGGCCAGTCGGACCAGCTCAGATTGATCTCCTTCTTTGTCTTCTGCGTCTGAGTCTGAGTTAGACTCGGGTTCAGGTTGAGGTTTCTTCTTTGTTGATTTTCCAATTTTTCCTGCAACAAAAGCAATTCCTTTCTCGGCCATATTGGAGTTAGTTTGTTCGTGCAGTTCTAATTCGAAAAATAATTCGTCTAATTTAATTTCAGAAAGATCCCTTGAGACCTTGTATGCATCTACCATAGATGCCCACAAGGTATTTCTAGGGAAAGCGTTTAGGGCATACCTTATTAGGTCACGGTTTTCTACCTTGTGACCTATAGTGTGAAGACCGTTCATCAGCTCTTGTATGCGTGCGTGGAGTTGGACTGCTGTTTCAGTGTCGGCCATCTTGATGGTGTAGAGTTTGTTCAGGAACAGATCTCTCTTACTGATCCTGGTGTCTGACGTTCCTTCATGCAGTTCGATCAGCTTTGCCCACAGCTCCTTTGCACTGTTGAAGGGGCCCACTTGGTTTAGCTCTTCTTTTGTTAACCCGCATTGTAGGGTTTGAGTCGCCTTTGCGTCGACTTCTATTTTACGCTTTAGGGTGTTGTCCCATTCTGAGTAGGTCTGTGGTACTCCTTCGGCGTTTTTGGGGATCTCCAGTCCGGACTGGATGATGATCCACATGTCCACCTGAGTTTTCAGGTGGACCTCCATTCGACTTTTCCAGTAGGAAAAGTCTTCTCCACTGAAAAGTGGAGGTCTGGAGGTGCTAAATCCTTCTTGCATGGCCATTTTAATCTGAAATAGAAAATTAAAAAAAATATTTCCAAGACTCGGTCTTGGATTAGTAGTGCGGGATGAATTAAAATGAAATAACGAGGGGAGTTGCACCAACCTCGATTAACGAGAAATAGAAAATTCGAATGAAATATTTAAAGAGAATTCGAACGAGAAATAGAAAAATAAAAATCCAAAAAAAAATTTCAAACTGGTAGTTGCACCAAGTTTGAAGTTCTCCGCTCTGATACCACTTGTTGGATCGAGAAAACCGATAGAGGGGGGGGTGAATATCGAAAAACTTTCGGATTTGAGTAAGAGCAATTGCACAGCGGAAGATAAAAACACACAACGCAAACACGGGAGGTTTTACTTGGTTCGGAGCCTAGGTCGACTCCTACTCCAAGGCCCACGGTCGTTGACCATTTACTTTAGGCAATTCTATATAAGGCGCAAATAGTTTACAAAAGATTATTACAGAATTAAGTACAGTAAACTTAAATGGCTCTTTTACCGACATCAAGGGTAGATCGACTTTTTCAAAGCAGCGGGACGTCGTCGGCTCGAGTTGGAAGGATTCCGAGGCGAAGCGCAAGAGCAGAAGAGCGTAGAAGCGTTGATTGAAAGTTGTACATGAAAGCCTGGGCGTTGGGTGCTATTTATAGCACCTAGGGGCGCCCTGGACGTCGGGGGCGCCCCCCCCCCCACGTGTCAAGCGATCCAAGCTTCGCTTGGTCAAGCTCTATCCCACTCGAATAGGGATGAGTTTTGACACTGGGGGCGCCCTGCTTGACTTCTTCAGCGCGGGCTTCTCGGCTGGATAGATGTAATCGGCTTCGCTGGCGTAGGCGCGCGACACCTTGGCTGCTGAGGGCGCCCTGGGCGCTGAGGGCGCCCTGGCCAGTGAGCAGCCGAAGCCTTTGTTGCTTCACTTGTTTTGTGTTGCCCCTGGGGCGCCCTGGACACTGAGAGCGCCCTGCTCAGTTACTTGCCTCTCTCCTTTAGGCATTCTGAGCTGTAGACACACGTTCCTTCGGTCCTGCATCCAGGGTTAGTCCAAAACAATTTAAAACATTAGAGTATTATGTTTATACATCCTTAGCTGTCTTGGTTCTGACTTTGGGCCTCCAAAATGGAACCCTAGGTCGAACCGACGCCTACTGTTCCCTCTACGGGGAACGCGTCCTCACCTACTCCTCTCGGGAGAGTTTACCTGATGCCAACCGTTCCTCTGGTTGGAATTTTGCCTGACGGTCCTTTGCCAGGTCTTGGATGTCGAGCTTTCCTTCGCCCGGTGCCTAGCAACCCTTCGCTAGGGCTTCAGTCCCAAGATGTCCTTCGCCTGGCGCCTAGCAGTCCTTCGCTAGGTCTTTCACTCTGGCATTCATTCGCCAGTGCCTAGCAGTCCTTCGGTAGGGCTTTTTACTCTGGCATTCCTTCGCCAGTGCCTAGCAGTCATTCGCTAAGGCTTTTTACTCTGCACACTCAAGTGACATGTTAGATCACAAATAAGACTTAACTTTTGAACCCTGTTGCCATTATCAAAACACAGGTTTGACTTTGGTGCTTTCTGCACCAACAGAAAAATCCCAAGTAACCAAGTCTATAGAGAAATATGGTATTGAGTAGAAAAATAGGGCAAGGAGAGAATAAAGCATGTATCAACAAGGATTATTGCAATGAAAAGGAAAGACAAAATGATTACCTACATAAATGTGGTCCAATCATAGAATACGGTTTTGAAAGAACCTAAGCAAGTTCTAGAGTACAATTACACGTGTATATCTCAACAATAAAACCAAGTCCTCACTAGGTAAAAAGAATTCATCTCAAATCATCACTCTAGAGTCCATAACTAAATAGTACTCAAGCAACTAAGAATTTTCATCCATTGACTCAAATCCTAAGCCTTGACAACCAAATTTAATTTGTTTTCAAAAGACTCTAATATGATATAGAGAAAATCCAGAGGAATACATTTATTCCAACTCATGCAAAAATAAGGTGATAAAAGGGTAAAATGGTGTCTACAAACACTATTCAATCTACATACCTAAACATTTATTATCAACAATTCATGTAAAAAGAAACTTAACTACTTGAATACAATCAAATGGTATTTACAATGAAGCAAAATCTCGAGGCAAGAAAACTCCCCTTCTAGGTCGGGTAGATAGCATCTTTGATGTCCACACCATCCACCTCTAGCTCCTTTAGCTCTTCAAAATACTTTTTGAGCCGGTGGCCATTTACTTTCCATTTAAAACCATTAGTCTCATCTTTAATTTCAAAAATTCCATAGGAAAAAATATTAGTTACAATAAATGGACCTTCCCACCTTGACCTCAACTTACCCTTAATCAACTTGAGCCTTGACTTGTACAATAAGACCTTGTCACCAATTTGAAATTCTTTTCTCACTATGTGTTAGTCATGGAAGTTCTTGGCCTTTTCCTTGTAGATCCTTAAGTTCTCAAATGCTTCAAGTCTAATCTCTTCAAGCTCTTGAAGTTGAAGTTTCCTCTCTTCTCCCACCTTGGTAGAATCATAGTTACAAGCCTTCACCGCCCAATATGCCTTGTGCTCTATTTCCACGGGAAGATGACAAGCTTTATCGTAGACTAACCGGTAGGGAGACATGCCAATTGGTGTCTTGAATGCCGTTCTATAGGCCCATAGTGCATCATCTAGCCTCTTGCTCCAATCTTTTCTATTCGGCCCAACGGTCTTTTCCAAAATTGCTTTGATTTCTCTATTTGAGATTTCGGCTTGGCCATTTGTTTGAGGATGATAGGAAGTAGAAACCTTATGTACAACCCCATATTTGCTAAGTAGGGCCTTCATGTGTTTGTTGCAAAAATGAGATCCTTGGTCACTTATTATGGCTCTAGGAATTCCAAACCTGCAAAATATATGTGACCTGACAAAACTAACAACAACAGAAGAGTCATCAGTCTTGGAGGGAATGACCTCCACCCATTTAGAAACATAATCTATAGCAAGTAAAATGTACAGATAACCACAAGATGCAGGAAAAGGTCCCATAAAATCTATTCCCCAAAAATCAAAAATCTCACAGAAAAGTATAGTGTGTTGGGGCATCTCATTTCTCGCTCCTATGTTTCTAGTTTGCTGACATCTATCACAATTTTTATAAAACATATATGAAACATGAAACAAGGTGGGCCAATACAAACCATATTCTAAAACTTTTCTAGCTGTTCGTTGTGGTCCAAAGTGTCCCCCACATGCTGATGAATGACAAAAAGTAAGTACTGAACAAATCTCATGGTCTAGTATGCATCTCCTAATTATTTGGTCATTACAAAATTTTCATAAATACGAGTCATCCCACACATAGAATTTTACATCACTTTTGAGTTTATCTTTTTGAGCTTTAGAAAAGTGTGTAGGGAAAACATGTGCAGCTAAAATATTAACAAGGTCTGCATACCAAGGTGACTCACCATGTACTGCAAGAAGGTGCTCATCTCTGAAGTCGTCATCAATGGTGGTAGAAGATCCACCTTCTTCAATCCTGCTCAGGTGATCTGCAACCAGGTTTTCTTTGCCACTCCTATCTCTGATTTCCAAATCAAACTCCTGGAGTAGAAGCATCCATCTTATTAGCTTAGGCTTAGCATCTGACTTCTTCAATAAGTACTTTAAAGCTGCATGATCAGAAAAAACAATGACATGTGAGCACAATAAATAAGATCTAAAACGGTCTAAAGCAAAAAAACAATAGCAAGAAGCTCCTTTTCAATGGTGGTGTAATTTGCTTGGGCGGCATCTAAGGTCTTGGAGGCGTAGCATATGACATGAGGTGCTCCCTCCACCCTTTGTGCTAGAACAGCTTCCACTGCAAAATTAGATGCATCACACATTAATTCAAATGGTAAATTCCAGCCAGGTGATCTAATAATAGGAGCAGAGGTAAGAGCCTCCCTGAGCCTATGAAAAGCTTCTTTACACTTATCATCAAAGCAAAATTCAACATCTTTTTGCAAAAGTTTTGTCAAGGGTCGAGCAATCAAACTAAAGTCTCTAATAAATCTGCGGTAAAAACCTGCATGTCCAAGAAAAGCACGAACATCCCGTACGCATACGGGGTAAGATAAAGAAGAAATAACACTGATTTTTGTAGGATCTACCTCTGTACCTCTCCTAGAGACTATGTGTCCTAATACAATACCATGCTCTACCATAAAGTGACATTTTTCAAAATTAAGCACAAGGTTAGTCTCAATACAACGGTGTAAAACACTAGACAAGTTATCTAAACATGAATCAAATGAAGTGCCAAAAATTGAAAAATCATCCATAAAAATCTCCATGCAATGCTCTATCAACTCACCAAATATACTTACCATGCATTGTTGAAATGATCCTGGTGCGTTGCAAAGTCCAAATGACATCCGTCAGTAGGCAAAAGTGCCGAAGGGGCAAATGAAGGTAGTCTTCTCCTGGTCCTCCGGATCGATACAAATCTGGAAGTAGCCTGAATACCCATCCAAGAAGCAGTAATGGGATTTCCCTGCCAGTCTCTCAAGCATCTAATCAATAAATGGCAGAGGGAAGTGGTCTTTTCTCGTGATTGTGTTGAGCTTTCGGTAATCAATGCATACTCTCCTTGAATTTTTGACTCTGGTGGGCACTAGCTCGTTGCTTGCATTTTCCACCACTGTAACACCAGATTTCTTGGGAACCACATGTATAGGACTCACCCACTGACTATCAGAAATGGGGTAAATGATACCTGCCTGTAGAAGTCGAGTCACCTCTTTCTTAACAACATCCAAAATAAGTGGATTAAGTCTCCTTTGTGGCTGCCTCACTGGTTTAACATTTTCTTCCAAAAAGATCCTGTGCATGCAGATAGCTGGGCTAATACCTGGTATATCTGATAAAGTCCACCCAATAGCCTTCTTGTGCTGCCTCAGGACTTGCAATAACTTTTCTTCTTGTTCTGATTCTAAATGTTGTGCAATGATAACTAGAAAATTCTGCTCCTCTCCTAGGTACACATATTTCAGATGATCTAGTAGTGACTTAAGCTCAATCTGGGCCTGCTCAGAAGGTGTGAGTGATCCTTGGGGCTCTGTGTAATCCCCTACACTATCACACCTAAACTCTGAATCCTCTGAAATGTCAATAGAAATAGGTGATCCTTGGGGCTCTGTGCAATCCCCTAATCCTAGAAAATCCTCTCCAGCTGGAAGTAGGTCTGAAAGAACCTCTGAAATGTCCTCAGCCTCTGTAGCAAATACAACCTCAGCTTCCTCTGAAAAACCAGATCCTCTGGAATCCAGAAATGAAACTCCCTCAACTAATATCTCTGCATCATCCAACTCCTCCAAAATACCAATGCTCATAATGGAGTGGTCCTCTCTCGGGTGCTTCATGGCATCAAAAATGCTGAATTGGACTATCGTATCACCAATCTCCATGGACAATGTACCCGCATATACATCTATCTTTGTTCTTGCAGTCTTCAGAAATGGCCTTCCTAGGATGAGTGGAGATCTGTGTGCAAGATAATCTCCCTCCATGTCCAAAATGTAAAAATCTACAGGAAATATCAACTCTTTTACCTTAACCAACACATCTTCAATAATTCCGGCTGGGTGGGTCTGACTGCGGTCCGCTAACTGAATCACCACTCCAGTAGGCTGTAAGAGGGCCTATACAAAGCATCTGGAAGACTGATATGGGCATCACATTAATGGAGGCTCCTAAATCCAACATAGCATCATGGAACATGGTCCTCCCTATCTCACAAGATACAGTAAAAACTCCAGGGTCTTCGCACTTCTGAGGAATGACATGGATGAGTGCTGAAACATTTTTCCCCAAGCTGACCAACTTATTCTCCTTAATCTTTTTCTTGTGAACACATAAGTCTTTTAGGAACTTTGCATATTTAGGAATCTGTTTTATCATGGTCAACAAGGGTACGTTGATTTCCACTTTGCTAAACAACTTAACAAGCTCATTGTATTCCTTAGCCTTCTCCTCCTCCACTTGCTTCTTAGCTTAGGTTTTGCACTGAGGGAATGACAAAGGAACTCTCAAATCCTTCTCTTGAGCCGAAACATGAGGGGCTGAAATTGGGACTGATCTCCCCACTGAGGTAGCTACTGTGAACCCACTTTTACCACTGATTTCTTCTTCATTCTCCACCAAAATCACAGGATTACTTGATGAAGGAGTTAGACATGAGCTAGAGGTGGAACCAACTAAATTTGAAGTGATTTCAGGGCTGTTTGAGGCTGAAAATGTAGGTGCTGCCCTGTTTTCAGAAAAATCAGCTCTTGTACCATTTTGAGTTGAAGCCACCTTCCCACTCCTCAAAGTAATAGCACTAACGTTTCCCTTTGGGTTTGGAGTAGCTTGAGAAGGTAGTTGGTTAGATCCTTGAGCTTGAATTTGATTCATCTCACTAGCCAATTGTCCAATTTACCTTTCAAGATTTTGTATGGTGGGATCATTTCTTTGTTGTTGCAAAAGTTGTTGAAGCATCTCATCTATCATTTGTTGTTGTTCATTTCCTCCACTAGAGCCTCCATAGCCTCCTTGGTTAGCATGAGACTTTGATTGGCCTTGAAATGATGATTGAGGTTGTTGAAATTGTTGAACTTGCTGTGTTCCTTGAAAGCAGGGTTGTTGGGGCTGATTATAGGGCTGAAATTGTTGAGGAAATTGCTGAAAATTCTGCTGTGAACTTGGTTGAAATGGTTGAGAATTATAACTCTGAAAATTCTGAGGTTGAGGTTGAAATTGTGGTTGAGAGGGCTGAAATTGTGTGGGCTGAAAATTCTGATTCGAAGGCTGAAAACTTGGGTTGAATGGCTGATAACCTTGCTGTGAGAACTGATTTTGTTGCTGAAAATTCGAACTCCCTTGAAACCCTTGTTGAAAATTCGGATTACCTTGGAAAGGTGGTTGATTTTGTTGATAGGATTGCTGAAATTGTTGATTCGGTTGTTGAAATGGCTGAAATTGTTGTTGTCCTTGATGAACTTGCTGGAAATTCTGTTGGGGCAATTGATAGGGTTGTTGGGATGGGTTTTGTGATAAAAAGAATTACTATACTTCAAGTTTGGATGGTCTCTCTAACCCGGATTATAAGTGGATGAGTAGGGGTTATTTTTGGCTTGGAATTGTCCCTTAGTCAATGCAGCTAATGTCTCATCTTGCTAGAGGTTAGGACATAGATCCAAATTGTGGTCTTGGCTTGAACAAATACTGCATAACCTCATCACTTGGCTTGAAGGTGGTGGTACTGAAAAATTCTGAACTTGGCTCACATTATTTAGAGCCATTTGCTTCACCAAGGATGTAAGCTCCATCAATAAATTCTTGACTTCCTTTTGCTCATTTGATACCATCTGAACTTCATTAACTCCTCTGGTGGACAAAGCTCTACTCCCAAATTGCTATGAGTTCTCTGCCATATTTGAAATTAGCTCCCTAGCTTGCTTTGGTGTGTTATTAACTAGGGCTCCTCCTGCTACAACATCTATCATGATCCGATACATTTGAAGAAGTCCCTCATAAAAATACTAAATGAGTAGCTGCTCACTAATCTGGTGCTGTGGGCAACTAGAACAAAGTTTGTTGAATCGTTCCCAATAGTCATAAAGAGTCTCTCCCACTACTTGTTGTATTCCACAGATGCTCTTCCTGGTGATTGCAGTCCTTGATGTTGGGAAGTACTTTTCCAAAAATGCTTTCTTCATAGAAATCCAGCTAGACACGTGCCAAGTAGGTTGGTAGTAGAACCAATCCTTTACTGCTTCAGTCAGGGAAAATGGAAATGCTCTCAGCTTGATATCTTCCTCTGAAATACCCTGGGGCTTCATAGTGGAATAGACAACGTGAAACTCATGTAAATGCTTGTTGGGATCCTCCCCAGACTAACTTTGAAATTTGGGCAAAAGATGAATAAGTCCTGATCTTAGTTCAAAATTTCCAGTGAGCTCTGGGTATGCAATGCAAGAGTACTAAAAAACATCATCTGGTGCTGCTAGTTCCTTCATAGTTTTCTGGTGGTCTGCCATCTGATCAACTGAATAATCTGAGATAGACTTAATAGGAAGAGTAGCAATAGCCTCTGTAGCACTGAGCTGGTTCCTCCTAGCTCTGAAAGTTCTTTCAATTTCTGGGTCAAAGTTTTCAAGAATACTACTTGCAGATCTGGTCATACACAAATACAAAAATTGCAGCAAATGTATACAAAAGAATTAAGCAAATAGTATGAATCACAAGATATAGAAATAAGCACAAGTAAACTAGATCACAAGATATGGAAGTAAGCACACAAGCTAAATCAAACAAACTCAACTAGTAGTTTCCCGGCAACGGCGCCAAAAATTTGATGTGTCCCAGACTAGATGTCACGAATGGGGGACTCAAATTTAAAAATTTATAAAATTGAAAACCCTTTGGCTAACAAAGATTAAATATAGTAGAGGAGCCTTAGGTCATATTTTTATCCAAGGACTAGTTGAATGAATGGTTGATTTGAACTTGCATATTATTTGTCGTTAAATATTTTGGGTTTTCTAGATAAAATGGGGGTTTTGTTTTGTGAGTAGAATGGAAACAACAATTGAAATGGACTTAAGGTAGTTAAGTAGAGTTAACTAGGTTTTGCAAGAATGAAGCTTAACCACTAGGTAAACTTAGCATAGCAAATTAAAGTGCAAATTGAAGTTTAAAACTGATATCAATTGTAGAAATCACTAGCATTATATCTAAAGTAGGAAATGGAAATTAAAGAAGCTGTAACTAAAATAAAAGTTGTCTGTGCTGGAAAATCTCCTGATCGGTCTGCTGACCGATCAGATGTAAGCCTGATCGGTCTGATGACCGATCAGATGGAGTCTGGATCAGACAACAGTCCGATCAGTAACTGAAAACACACTGATACAGAGCTGAGTTAATGCATAAAACGAATTCGAATCGAAAACTAAACAGCAGAATGAAATTTCAATACAAAATCTATCTTGTTGTCACCCAAGATCTAGCTAGAAACCCTCTAGCTTGCCAAATCACCTAGATCTGAGCTCTCCTTGTGCGATTTCACTGAATCAAGTCGAAACTGTCTTTTCATCCAAGCATCCTCCTGATCTACGAATCGATTGAAACTTGTTGGTCAGAACCTTCTAACAGACTTCAGAAAACCCTTCTGAATTCGTTAGCAGCTCCGATCGACGAAGTCGAGCATCCAAGAGGCCATCAAACAAAGAACAGACCCTTTGGCGAAACCCTCTCCGTAGAGCTTTTCAACGACGAGAATCCATCAGAAACCTCACGGGGAGTTGATCTCGATGACTTGGTAACTTGAATTGAAGCTCCAACTGTTGTAGCCGCGGGATCGGAAGAAGAATCAGAGAAGAAAAATCGCGAGAACAGTAAGGAAGTGGCGAAGACGCGACGACGAAGAACTGGCGAGGGAAATTCTATTTTAACTGAGCATTTCGAATTTCGACGGCTGAGATTGTTCCACTCTATCCAACGGTCAGATCAAATCCAAACTTCCCAGATCTTGATCAAGGGCTCTGATCTACTGCTCCTTAGCTCGGATCACTCAGATCTGAAACGGATGGCTCAGATCTTCTCTTCTCTAGCTTAGACGGTCTAGATCTTCCATTGCTTGATCCAACGGCTGAATCAACTCGGATCTGACCTAAACTTTCAGATCTTGACCCATCTACTTGAATAAGTCTATCTTGAGCTTGGATCGACCAGAAGTTGAAGGATGGTTCGGATCTAAGCATTCTCTTGAATGGATGACCCATATTAATCTGATGCTTGATACCTTTGATCCGAATTCAAATCTGACCCAAGTTTGACCCAATATGATCCAGGTCCATGATCATCTAATCCCTATAAAATGATATTAAATTATAGTGTCAAAACATCTCAAATATAGAAAGAATTGAGTTTTAAGATAAGATGGAGACAATCCATGAAACCTTTTTAAGATAAGATGGAGACAATCCATGAAACCGTTTTAAGATAAGATGGAGACAATCCATGAAATCTTATGTAATGCAAACTTAAGCATATGAATAGTGCATCAAAGCGTTGATTTGAAGGCCTAATTTAATCAACAAAATGAAAGTTATCACCTGCTCCAAGCCCTCCGGACCAGTAGCACACCTCAAGAGAAAGATGATGGAGAAGAAGAAGGAAAGAAACAACCTTCTTCCTAGCCCTAACAACCCGAAATCTCCTCCCTCCTTCAAACTTGCTGCGCCGCTGCGACCTTTGGTTGCGCCGCCTGCAGCCGGCCGCCAGCCTCCTCTGCCCTCCATGAGCCCCACGCAAGGTAGAGTTCTCCTACCTTGCTTCCTTGAGCCTCAGCCAAAGCTTGGTGGAGGAGGTGGAAAGAACCGAAGGGGAGAACCCCTTGTTCTCTATTCGACGCCCAAACCCTAAGAGGGAGAGAAGAGAGGAGAGAGGTTTGGGTGTTGGATCCTTGGATTGATTAATTATCCCTTGGTTTCTTGATCTCATAGGGTATTTATATGGCTAAGGTAGGTACCAAGAGGAGGAGTTGGTTCTTGGCCCACTAATGGAACTAAACTCGATCCATTAATTAAGATCCATTCTACTAAAGGATCTTAATTGAACATCCTCACCAACCCCCATATTTTCATATGGGCTCCACATATTATGAGTCGTCCATCTCCCCTTGTTTAAGATCTCGCATGCCCAATAATTAATTAAATTATTGAAAATTTAAATTAATTAACTTCTGGATTCTTGATTAGTACCACTCAACCTTATCAACGTGCCAGATCAAATCCACCTGCAGGGTTTAGCACGATGATCATTTTAAGCTCATCAAGGGGGCATCATCATCCCGACTCACCAGGACACGGATTCCGTCAATAGTCACCAACACATCATATTATTAATATTATCTCCCAACTTACCAGGTCTATCGATCTAACAGAATAAATCTCGCCCATTGATAAATTAAAGAAATAATAATTAACAATATATGCCCGATATTATTTGGGGATTAAGGGATCACCCTCCATAATATCAACTGAGGTCCTATCCAATTATCTAGTTAGTACAAATCGGATAACCTCGGGTTTTGGTCTTGCTCAATGCACTCATAGCACACTAGTGTAGTTCTCTGGTCAAGACCAACCACACCTAACTACTCTACAACCATCCCGATAGGTTGTCTAATTCCATCTCGGTTGTGGGCCTCTTATTTATACTAAGCAAGGAACTGATAACACGATCTTCCGTGTGACACCACACACCATATTATCTACAATGCAAAGTAAGTGGACTTCGTGTATGTACTAATATAAACAAACACCTAGTGTAGTCGTGATTCTCTTTTCATAATAAAGATGTTCATAAAAGTCACGTCTTTCACTATACATATCTTACAATCCCCCACCAGGGTGAACCTAGCCGCCCAACGCTTGAATAAACACGTTTGACCAGGATCTCCATGAAGTTTCCTCGTGTGTAAGTAGTTTATAAAAGAAACTTGCCAATCAGACTACTCGGTCTGCATATTCTCTCTATCAATTCGAGCAATAAATATTTCATGACTTATGGAGTCTTCCAATATCCAACAGGCTAAGGAACTAGCCAATTTAGTTAGCTCATCAGCCCTAGTATTGTCTGCCTTGTGGATTTTCTGCAAGATGACCTCTATAAAATTTGACCTTAATTATTCAAAAGCTTGCATATACCTTCTCATTCACTCATTGCGTACTTCAAAATCCCTCACAATTTGCTGAGCTACGAGCCGAGAGTCTGAATGAATAATTACCCGACAAGCCTCGACCTACTTTGCTGCTAGCAAGGCTTTATATTCAACTTCATTATTAATTGATCTGAAGTTCAGATGAATAGATATCTGTAAAACAACCTCTTTTGGAGAGACCAATAAAATCCCTACTCCACTGTTTTGCTGCGTAGAACATCTGCCCACATATATGCTCTAAATCTCTTGCTTATCAGGTGTGATTAATGACTCTGCCATGAAATCTGCTAGAGCCTGAGGTTTAATAGCCGTTCAGGGCTGATATTAATATCATACCCACTTAGCTCTGTTGTCCACTTAATCAATCTATCTAAAGCCTCCAGATTTGTCAAAACCCTCTCAAGTAGGCTATTAGTTAGGACGATGATAGGATGAGCTAAGAAATATGGCGTCAATTGACATGCGGTCAAGACCAATCCATAAGCCAACTTTTCAAGAGTAGTGTATCTATTCTCTGCATCCTTCAGAACATGGCCAAAGAAGTATATGGGATATTGAGCTGCCCCCTCTTCTCGAATCAATGTCGAGCCCAATGCCCCAACAATGGCCAAGAGGTATACATATAAAGATTTCCTTGTCACAGGCTTCTGTAAAATAGGAAGCCCAGCCAAACATTTCTTCAGCTCCTCAAATGCTGGATTACATCTTTCATTGCACTCAAACTTAGCCATTTTTGTTAACACTTTGACGAACAAAAGGATACGATCTGCCGACCTGACAATAAACCTTGATAGTGCAGTTATCCAACCAACTAGCCTTTGTACATCTTTCAGGTTGGTCGGCGGAGACATGTCTAAAACGACTTGGACCTTTTCTGAGTTAGCCTCAATCCCTAGCTCGGTGACCATGTAAGTCAAGAAGCATCCACTCTTAATCCCAAACAGGCACTTGGTTGGATTGAGCTTGATTTGATTGTGCCTTAATGTGCCAAATGTTTCCTCCAGGTTAGCTATTAGATCAATCTCGCGCTTCGTCTTTACAAGAATGTCATCTACATATACTTCAATGTTTCTCCCGAGTCCTTGTCCGTCATCCTTTGGTAGGTAGCTCCAACATTTTTCAACCCGAACGACATAATGTTATAACAATAAGTACTATCAGATATTATAAAATTATCATTTTCTTGATCTTCCCGAGCGAGAGGAACTTGATGATACCCTTGATAAGCATCCAACGTGCATATATACTCATAGCCTGACGTTGAATCGACCATTTAATCTATCCGAGGCAAGGGGTAGCAATCTTTAGGACAAGCTTTATTCAAATCACGGAAATCAATATACACCCGCCATTTACCCCCCGGCTTGGGGACCAATACTACATTCGATAACCAGGTAGAAAATTAAACTTCTCAGATGTGCCCAGCCTGTAGTAGTTTGTCAACTTCTTCCCGAATAATTCTATCTTGTTCTGGTGCAAAGTGTCGCCTCTTCTGCTTGACAGGACGACTTTCGGGAAGAATATTCAGGCGATGCATCATCAAGGCTGGATGCACTCCTTCAATTTCTTCAGCCGACCAAGCGAACACATCATAATAACGGGTAAGACACTCTTTAAACTTTCACTTCAGGTCGAAATGCAGGTCAACTGCAATCCTAGTTATCTGATTCGCTCGGTATAGATGAATTTGCACTTCTTCTTATTTCTCTGTCCATCTATTCTTTGCCCCCTCGATAGTCCGGGGATCAACCAGTTCAATTTGAAGTGTCTAATGCCGCCTAGCATTCTTGCAGATATCAGTTCAGACTTCATCAACATAACACCGTCGAGAAGTCAATTGGCTCCCTTTGACTTCCCCTACTTGAGCACCTATAGAATGTTGGATCGAGAAATGCGAGAGAGGGGGGGGTGAATGTCGCAAATCGTTCGGATTTAAAAAGAGTAAGTGCGCAGCGGAAATAAGATACAAAAGCAATGCTAACAAGGTCGTTTTACTTGGTTCGGAGCCTGTGTCGACTCCTACTCCAAGGCCCACGGTCGTTGACCGTTTTCTGCAGGCAATTCTATACGTTCGAGAAAGTTTACAATAAAAAGTATTACAGATTTAGTCTAGTAAACTTAATTAAGATCTTCGTTACCGACGTCCGGTGTAGATCGAAGTGTTGGAGCAGCAGGACGTCGTGGAAGCAGAAGAGCGTGGAAGCGTCGCAGTAATTGATGCTCTGAAGAAGGAGGTCGAGGGCCCTTTATATAGGGCCTAGGGGCGCCCTGGTCGACGGGGGCGCCCCCCACGTGGCAGCAGATCCGGTTGTAGCTCGGTCGCCGTCTGATCCCCTTATCCTCGGGATCCGGTTTGACCGGGGCGCCTGGAAGACACGGGGCGCCCGGTTTGACCGGTCAAAACCTCATCTCCTCAGCTTCGCGGGGATGCGCTTCGGCAGCTGGCAGTGGAGGCGCCCGAGACACGCGGGGCGCCCGCGACAAGCGGGGCGAAGCGCGTTGAGGACTTCGGCGGACTTGGGTTGACCTTGGGGGCTCCCTGGTCGTCCGGGGCGCCCTTCTCAGCTTCTGCCTCACTCCTTTGAGGCTCTCTGAGCTGCAGATACTCAGTCCTTCGATCCTACATCCAGGGTTAGTCCAAATAACAATATTATTTATACAACCTTAGCTGTCTTGGTTCTGACTTTGGTCTCCAAAATGGAGCCCTAGGTCGAACCGACGCCTAATGTTCCCTCAAGGGGAACGCGTCCTCACCTACTCCTCTCGGGAGAGTTTACCTGGTGCCAACCGGATCCTCCAGTTAGACTTTTGCCCGGCAGTCCTTCGCCAGGTCTTGAGTTACCAAACTGCCCTTCGCTTGGTGCCTAGCTGCCCTTCGCTAGGTCTTTTCTTCTGGCAGTCCTTCGCTAGCCTAGCTGTCCTTCGCTAGGGCTTTAGCATTCTGGCGGTCCTTTGCCAGTGCCTAGCAGTCCTTTGCTAGGGCTTCTCCTGTCTGGCAGTCCTTCGCCAGTGCCTAGCATTCCTTCGCTAGGGCTTTTCCTGTACACTCAAGAAGCTTGTTAGACAACAACTAACCCTTAACTTTTGAACCCTTTTGCCAATATCAAAACACAGGTTTGACTTGAGTGCATTCTGCACCAACATAGAAAACTTAACTTTCTGGTGATATACTGATACCACAACCTGAAAAAGACTTAACGCCGGTAGACCTAGAATTACATTATAAGATGTCGCCGTATCCATCACAAGGAATGGGGTTCTCTTTGTCTTTGAAATACTCTTATCCCCCAGAGACAGCAAGAGATACATTTGACCAAGCGGTAGCACTCGGTGTTTGGTAAAACCGAATAAAGGTGTGGCGATTGGCTAGAGCTCATCCTCCTCAATTTGCATCTGGACGTTCCCCGAATGGGAGCTTTCCCTTTTGCTGGGTCCTGCATGGGTGATTGCGACTTCTTTGGGAATGACTCCCTTTGCCTAGGTGACCTCCTCCTAGAATGAGACCTTGTTCTCTGCTGAAGATTCCTTTCTTCTATCCGCCCCTCCCGAGTCAAATTCTGAAGAGCATTGGGAGAGAACCCTCCTTCACCCTTCCCTCTGACTCCACTCATTTTATCTTGATGGAGAACATAACACTCCTCCGTGGAGTGGGAATAAGAACAGTGGTATGAACAGAACTTCCTTCCCGCCGGCACTTCCCCCTTGGGAGCGAACTTTGTGTCAATTGTTTGGACCACCTTCTCTCTACGATCCCAATTGTGATCCTTGCTCGGGCGCCCATCCTGTGTCCGAGCGGGAGGTGGAGGAGCTCTCCATTTTGGAATAACGACATTATGAATTTGAGTCCTAGATTCTTTCCTCCGAGCATACTGGACCTCTTCCACATATACATGTTTGACCGAGCGGCCAAGCAGATCGTCGAAACTGGTTAGTGGATTCTTCACCAATAACTGGAAGAATTCCCCTTCTAGTAGGTCGTGCGTAAAGGAGCTTACTAGGATCTCCAAGGTGGCTATGGGCACATCTTGAGCCACCTAGTTGAAACGCTGAATGTAATCTCAACGTTTCCTTACTCTTTTATTTCAGCACAATCAAATTGAGGGGCTGTCTTGTGGTAACTTCTATTGCTTGCAAAGTGATGTAGAAATACTGTTCGAAACTCTCTGAAGGAATTCACAGAGGCATTCAACAACCTTTTGAACCAGCATTGCGCTGCTCCCGAGAGTGTATTGAGAAATACCTGGCACTTGACTCCGTCCGTATACTGATGAAGGAGAGCAGCATTTTCAAATTTAAACAAGTGAACCTCAGGATCTGAAGTGCCATTGTACTCGCCAATTGATGGAGGACGAAAATGAC
>JAGFNQ010007640.1:25825-202119 GCA_024364735.1 Boesenbergia rotunda | reverse complement strand
CTAACTACTGATAATGGATTTTCAGAAATCCAGATATGGGAGGTCCATCAGTGGGTTTTGCTCAAAACCCACTGATGGAACTAAACTAGCCCAATAGCTTTTGACAAATATATAATTTGAGGTTTCTGAGACCTAAAATAGTTTCTAGCATGTCAACCCTAACTACTGATAATATATTTTCAGAAATCCAGATATGGGAGGACCATCAGTGGGTTTTGAGCAAAACCCACTGATGGAACTAAACTACACCTATAGCTTTGGAAAAAATATAAATTTGAGGTTATGGACACCTAAAATACTTTCTCCAACCTCATCCCTAACTGTTGATAATACTTTCTCCAACCTAAAATACTTTCTCCAACCTCATCCCTACTTTCTCCAACCTATAGCTTTATTTCAGGCCCATAGTGGGCCTGAAATACATTTATTTCAGGCCCACCTTGGACCTGAAATAAAAACATTTCAGGCCCACAGTGGGCCTGAATTAAATATTATTTGAGGACCACCCTTAACCATATAATATTTTGACCTCTTCCCCCAAGTTGGATTACATATTTTATCCCTACTAAAATACTTTCTCAAAACCTCACCCCTAACTACTGATAATGGTTTTGTAGAAATCCAAATATGGGAGGTCAGCAAAATCCACTGATGGAACTAAACTAGACCTATAACTTTGAACAAAATTATAATTTGAGGTTTCGGACACCTAATCTACATTCTCCAACCTGAACCCTAACTACTGATAATGGTTTTTCAGAAATCCATATATGGGAGGTCCATCAGTGGGTTTTGCTCAAAACCCACTGATGGACCTCCCATATCTGGATTTCTGAAAATCCCATTATCAGTAGGTAGGGTTGAGGTTCTAGAAAGTATTTTAGGTGTCGGAAACATCAAATTATAAATTTGTCAAAAGCTATAGGGCTAGTTTAGTTCCATCAGTGGGTTTTGCTCAAAACCCACTGATGGACCTCCCATATCTGGATTTCTGAAAATCCCATTATCAGTAGGTAGGGTTGAGGTTCTAGAAAGTATTTTAGGTGTCGGAAACATCAAATTATAAATTTGTCAAAAGCTATAGGGCTAGTTTAGTTCCATCAGTGGGTTTTGAGCAAAACCCACTGATGGACCTCCCATATATGGATTTCTGAAAAACCATTATCAGTAATCTTTAAATTGTAATTGTTGTCAATTACATCAATAATTTTTTAGGGAAGTATTTTGATTTCAGGCCCACGGTGGACCTGAAATGACATTATTTCAGGCCCAGAGGGGGCCTGAAATGATTTATTTCAGGCCCACACTGGGCCTGAAATGCTAGTATTTCAGGCCCAAGAAGGGCCTGAAATGATATTATTTCAGGCCCTATCTGGGACTGAAAAGAGTTATTTCAGGCCCACACTGGGCCTGAAATGCTATCATTTCAGGCCCACGCCTCTGGTTGCAAAAAAATTATTTACAGTATGATTAAATTTTTATACGCCAATCTTTTAAATAAATGAACATGTTGTGACCACATTTTTAAAAAATAAACAAGAAGGAGAGTACCTAAATACACATTGCACACCACAATTGAATTCCATTCACATCAAAACCTCATATTATCAAAATTTGGCACATCAGGAGGTTTGTATGATGGACCTAGCATATTTGGATTTTTCAAACCTCATTATCAGTTCTCAGACTTTACCTAATTATTGGTATTTTAGCTAGGATATGCTATTTTTCAGTTGGCACACAACTGTGTTGATACAGTATCAGTTGGCACACAACACTCATTTAACAAAGCAAAAATCAGAGGGGGTTAAACAACAGATTTTCAGAAAACACAGGACTTCAGGACTTCAAGTTCCTGAAATAACATTATTTTGGGTTTACAAATGATACGACTTCGATTCTGATATATTCTGCTTATAACACAAGGTAAAATGTATCATAATATTGAAATACTTCTATAAGTCACAACATTAACAACTGGTTTTTTTAAAGAATACTATACATTCAGTTATCCTCCTTACAAAATAAACACTTCCATCAGAAAATTTCAGCAATTCATAAACCAATTAACTCAAGACCTTGGGCCTGGCGGCATTCTACATGTCCTTTTATTATGGCCAAGTTGTTTGCACCGGCTGCATTTAAGTTTCACCTTGCCATTGTGTCTTGACTCAATCCGTGCCTTCTTTCGTCTACCAGGCTGCACAAGGCTACGGGGACATCGAACTGTAATATTGTTTACTCCACTAGGCCAAAACTGCTTGCTTCTACAAGGGTAAATACGATCCATGTAAACCCACTTCCAAGTTTCAGAATAAAAATAATGCTCACAATATCGGAGTGTATCGATATTCCTGTGAACTATTACAGCTATAGCATGTGAGCAAGGGAGTCCTGAAATTTGAAACTCCCCACAATGACAAAAAGGTTTTTTCCAAATCAACAATGTATGAAGTGCCCCATGTTTCTACCTCCATTTCTGATTGAGAGTAAGGGGTGAACCTTATAAGCTCTAACTTTCTCTCTCCTTGATTCCATTCTTTTGTAGCATGAGGTGTCAAAGCAACATGCCATTTGGAAACTTCCTCTCTACGGTTATAGAACCATTGAGCTACCTTTCTTCTTGTATTATCAATTAACCTATTTATGGGAAGCTCACGTGTAGACTTAAACAAAGCATTCAAGCTCTCCACACAATTCGTGGTAAGCATTCTGTACCTTCTCCCAGTAAAGTGTGCATTTGCCCACCTTTTAGGGTCATGTTCTGAAGCCACTTATGAGCATCTGGATGTTTTTTCGAGCATTGTCTGCATTATCATATCATATTGAAGTGTTGTGTTGGCTCGTGCTGCTGCCCAAAACAAACCTACACCAGCTCTACTTCCAGTATCAGTTTACCATATTACAAGACATGTGGTGGCAACAAAAAGCATGATGCGCGTTTGTGAATACTTTTCTGACTGCTGATATAATGCCCCGATGTCTATCTGATACTATGGTGAGTGAGTGATCATCAACAGCAAAGAACCTCTTTGTATGATCCAAAAACCACTCCCAAGCAGACCCACATTCTACTTCAGCTATTGCAAAGGCAACTGGGAGAACATTGTCATTACCATCAATCGTCGTTGCAATCAACAATACTCCTGGATACTTTCCTCTTAGGTGTGTCGCATCAATTCCGATAATTCTACGCAAATAAGACCTGAACACCCTTCGGCAAGCACCAAAAGCCCAAAAACACCTCTGGAACTGATTGTCACCATTCGTGCATAGTGCCACATAAGTTTCAGGATCTCTAGCTCTTAACTCACGCAGATATTGTGGGAGATCTCTGTATGCCTCATCATAATCTCCAACAACCTTTTTCAATGCTTTCTCCCTAGCTATGTATGCTTTTCTGTATGATATCGTCACTCCAAATCTAGCTTTAATATCTGAAATAATCATACTTGGTTTGTATTGTTCATTATGAAGAAATTGCTCTTCAACAAAAGAAGCAACAAATGATGAAGAGCATGCATGATGATCAGCACTTTCCCTAACACTTCGACATTGGTGTTCCTTTATATATTTTGTAACAGTGAACTCTACTTCCCCCCTTCCTACTACTCTCCATGTACATGGTTGGTTAAAACACACTGCTTTAACTCTGTTTTTCCGGGTGTCAACTGGGTTATATCTCATATGCTTAACCATCGCATGTTTAACAAGTGCATTCTTGAATTCTTCTCTAGATGGAAATATCTGCCCCACAAAAAATTCATGCTCATCTCTTGCCTCTAGCTCTCGAATTGGCCCAGCAAGCAATCGAGAATTCAAAATATATGGATCTTCAGCTAATGGAAACTCCTCCTCTAGGTCACTGTACTGATCTGGGGGGAATTCATATTGCTCAACCTGCATATCATCAGCTTGGAATTCTAGTACACTTGTACTGGGTACAAATTCTTCTGCATTCCGGATTTCAATTTCTTCCTCCCCACTCCAGGTTGGCTGAAATATTTCAACTACTCTTGTAGAAGAATTCAAACCCTCATCTTCTAAATTATTTGCTTCTTCATTTAGATCAATTGCCAAATTCCTTGTAATGCTATTATCACCATACTGGGAACATAATGGAATATTATTACTAGTTATTTCTAATCCTTTCCCCGTAGCCACATTATCATCAAGAGTATTCCATATCTCAGAGAGAATTTCGTCAACAACATTATCAACCCTGAAAAAAATTACATATAACTTTATCAAACTTTGAAATTGATAATAAAGGCCCTAGGAGCCCCTGAGGGCCTGAAATCATTTGATTCAGGCCCAGGGATTTGATTTCAGGCCCTACCAGGGCCTGAAATCATTTTATTTCAGGCCCAGGTCGGGCCTGAAATAAAATTATTTCAGGCCCAGGCAGGGCCTGAAATCATTTCCTTTCAGGCCCACTCCGGGCCTGAATCATTACATTTCAGGCCCAGGGAGGGCCTGAAATCATTTGATTTCAGCCCCTCCCTGGATCTGAAATAAAATAAATTCAGGCCAGGTCCTGGGAGGGCCTGAATTTCTTTTATTTCAGTCCCTCCGAGGGCCTGAAACAAAATTTTATAGCCTCTCCTATTGCCTGAAATCTAATGACATCATGCACTCTCAGGGCCTGATATCATGTAATGCATATCACCCTAAGCCTCCTCCAAAATTAAAATAGTAGAAAGGGTTTAACTTGATTAAAACTATATCTGATACCATATCAAAGAAGACAATCATACGTACATTCCTATTTCTCTTAGTTACCAATCTGTTGCTTCCTTTTTCTCCTTCGACAACCTATTTTGTTGCTTCCTTTTTGTCCTTCGACAACCTATTTTGTTGCTTCCTTTTTCTCCTTCGACAACCTATTTTCCTCAGGTGCTTTGGTGATGAATCGAGTTGTGCAAGGAAGCAATATATACGTACATTCGTGATCATTCGACTTGTGCAAATCATTTCACATATATATATTGGCTGAGAAAAATTCGACTGCTACCCATCCGAACCATAAATTAATATTTTATTGATAAAGTGGTTCGGTTGTCTCGAAACTGTGTCTGATAAAGTTATTCTTTGGCGGGAGGGGTATAAAAGTAACTTCACTATATGGGATGCGCCCTTTGGTATAATAGAAACCATGGTACTCCTTTCAGTAATTACGAATAGTTGGATACGCCCTTTGGTAAATTGCCACCAACAACATCGATAATTGTCATGGTTGTCAGACATTTTCATTATATGTGAAAACCCCCTTGGGCTACTCCAACAGAAGAAACAACCAACCCCCGGCAATGATATAGTAGTAAAATATCTTCCTAAGTTTTTATATATCTAAAGATGGAGTCTTAGTTTTGATAAATTACTTGATAAATTTTTTTAATAGACAGTTGATCTAAAATATTAGGCTAATGTGTTGTCCGCTGTGAGTGCTTCCTAATTTATCCTTATTAGAATATAATGAAAGTCTCACTGGCAAAGAATCATGGGTTAAAAAAAATAAAAGATGTCTTCATTGGCATAAGATGTTTTAGGTAAAGTTCAAGAACAAAATCATGAGAACTTAATCTCAAAGTGGAATAATATCATTCCATTATAGATATATGAAAATCCTTCAATTTCAACAAATGATATCAGAGTCATAATCCAAACCAGGTGTCATGCGGGGTATCCTTAAACGAAGTTGAGAGGAAGTTCGAAGCAGGTCAAGAGTGATGAATAATTACGAGAAAGCCGTAGGCTAAGAGTGATCGCCCGGATCATAAGAGTAATTGTGATCCTTCGTTTGAGGAGAAGATTATTAGAATACAATCAAAGTCTCACATTGAAAAGGCATGAAAAAAAATCATATCATTGTAAACAAATGCAAATCCTTTAGTTTCAACAACCCTAATGTCCGATGGAAAATTTCGGTGGAATCAAGCCGGTCAACTCTAAAATTAATCAGTATAAATTGGATACAGGATGCTAATTAAAAAAAAGGAAAAATAACAGTGAAAAGCTCCTTGGATTAGTCCAACCGACGGACCTTCACCTCAACCTACAACAATGATGTGTTAAGATTGTTCCGCAAGTATCTTGTTTTCATATGTGCACACGGATACTATACTATATGTCGATAATCAACTTCCTATGATTATCTTAGGCACCAAATGTATCTTCTTTTATCATGATATTTTCTTAGTTATGTCCTCTGTTTTATCCAATTTTAGTTTCATTTAACATAAGGACAAAGGTGTTGTATCGGGAGTACGATATAAACAAATCAAATATTCATCAGCAAAGTTTGATCAAATAAATTTTACAATATAAAAATTTTAATGATCAAGTTTAAATTAAAATTTCAAAAATATTTAAATGAATCCAACTCAAATTTAAAATTAAAAAAAAGAAAGTAAACTAAGTTTGAATAACTATTGTGATAGTAATTAGTGAATTTTAGACTCCACTAGATTGAGAGCCTTAGTCAGTAGATTATGATAAAAAAATTGAAGTTTTTGTTAATATATTATTTATAATTTTATCATCCAAGACTCCACTAAATTTAACTAATTTTTGCCAACATGCATTTTCATTTTATTGACATTCCAAAACTACAAAAGTAGCAGTTGAAGCTTACCACACCATGCAGTAAAACAAGATGGTTGTTCTGTTTCGTCACATAACAGAGCAAGCGTTGGCGTTCTCTTCGCTGAATATGTAATAAGATCCCGGCGACGCCGTCGAGTACACGTAGCTGCCCTGCTGCACCGGAGACGGATCATGGTGGTACGCCCTGCCATGGCCCATGCCCGGCTGCACTGAGCTATAGCTCACCACGTAAGTCGGCAATTTGCCAGTAGAAATATTAACCGCCGGCAAGCTCACAGTCCCTCCGGCCTCCACCTGCGCGGCCGCCTCAGCTTCGTTTCCGCCACCTCCGCCGCCGTTGCTATGGCCTCCCTTCTTCCCCTTTTTCTTCCGGCCACCGCCCCCGCCCCGCCGCCGTTGGCCGCGGCTGGCTCCGCTCCGCCCTGCTTCTCCGGCGCCGGCGGAGAGGCCTCGGGCTTTCCGGGAGCTTCGCTCGGGTTATCTTCCTCGTCAGAGGAGGTTCGGTCGCCCTCAGGCTTTTGTGGCGGTGGCTCGTTGGCCGGGGGAGCGTCGCTGCTGCTGTTCTTGTTCTTGTTTTTCTTCTTCTTGTTCCTTTTCTTCCTGCCGCCTGCGCCGGCGGTGCCTTCGGGCGGCGTCGGCTCTGGCCAGAGCTCCGCGTGCTTCCCGGTCTTGTTCAGCTTCTTTATGAGCGTCTCCGCCGCGACGTTGCCGGTCACTACCACCTTGTGCTGCGGCAAGTCGATGCTCACCCTGTAAACCCCTGAGAAAATCTCTCACGACTCCACATATCTCAGACCATATAAAATTCGATAATTCAACGAGGAAAACAAAAAGGAACACTAAACCCTTTTCTACCTTCGATGTGATGCAGCACCCTCTTCACCTCCCTCTTGCAGCCTTCGCAATGGATGGAGACCTTCAAAGCCACAGTCTGAGGCATCACCAACAAACAGAATTTAGTTCTCGACAAATCAAAGCTAAGGGAATTGACAATCAAGAGCGAGCATTAGAGCAAGACTGATGAAGCAGCAACCTGATAGTTGAGTGGCTCAGGGACCTGCTCAGCCGCTGCCATCAGGAGAAGAGCAGTGGAATCGATCAAACCTCAAAGAAAGAACAAAACCAAGAAGGAGAAGAAGAATAAATAAAAGGGATGAAAGGGGAGAATGTGTTCGGTTTCTGACTAGGTGCAAAATGGAGGCGGCATATTTTCAGCACTTCGTTGCCTGAGTTCGATTCACGAGGACCCACCACCCTTTGCTTCGTAATCTTTATCGGTGACCAGTGGTAAAAAGCAGGATGCATTCTTTTTTTTAAGCAACTAGAGTTTAAATCAAGACTCTAAATCAAGGTTAAATTCTGAAAAATAATACGCTCAGTGAATAATTTTAAAAAAAGCTTAGTAAATAATATAATATTTTATATATAATAATTTTCGACGGATTCATCATACCCTAGAATATAGTTTGATTCGAGACGACGGTCGGAGGTCGCCGATGGTGTCCGAGCAATAATCAAACATGTATATGTAAAGTGTCACGTCATTCACTGAGCGTTTCATTAAATTTTTTTCACTTAGTATATCATAACTTGTTAAATTCTTAATCTATTAAGATTGAATTATAATGATAAAAGTGATTTGTTCGTCCTTAGCATCTCCGTTAATCCGTCTTAGGACCAACACGAAGGAGGTAAATTGCGAGGGCTACTAGATTGGATGTTATGGCTAGTACGTGGAGAAAATGAGCACATTGACTTTGCCAAATTTTGACTCTCCAAATTTTACGATGGTAACACTCACATATTAAACTTCAGTCTATTCTGTGAAGGCCAGTTACGATTGAATTATAGGTAAAATATTCAGTGGGTGAAATATAAGATCAAATAGTCTGCCTTCGAATTAATTGAGCTCTAAATATCTAATATTAAAATAATAATAATAATAATAATAAACTTTATTGGTCAGTGATTGAATAGAAACAGTGACTTATTTTTAAACGCATGAATTATTTTCCACTTTATTGGCGACAACGGGCATTTAGGAAGAGGGAGTCAACTTTTGTCACTTGAATTATTTTCAACTGCCTAATATTGAATGTGGTAAAAAGGTGACTCGTTCACTCTAAATGATCTTCATCACCATTCTCACACTAAAATGAAGAGAAAAAAATTTATTCCTCAAAAGATTATTCTCCTAAGAAATCGATCTCTACTCTCATATAGAAATCTACCATTCACTCATATAACAAACTACCATTCACGTGTCAACTCGATTATATCCATGAGACATCTAATATTGATTACCTTTAGTCAATGTTCATGACATGCACAAGGCTCATTTAACGCATGATTCTATCAAAGAAGAGAATTCTTATGTCTCAATTTCGATGAATTAACAAATAAATTTTTCTTAATAAATAATTGACTTAAAAATACTAGATTAATGAAATACCCATTTACGATCGATTTCTGATTTACCTGATAGCAAATGAAAAATATCCACGAATAGGATCGATCATCCTAAAAATTAATCTACATAAATTAGATATTCGGTGTAACTAAAAAAACCAAAATTCCTATTTCGATATAGAGATAGAGGACATAATTGTAATGTACCACTATGGTACGATGAACTCCTCTCCTTTCCATCCCACCCCATTCAGGTGAGTGGTCATGGAATATATGTGGGGAAATTAATCTCCCTATAATTTTCAAAGAATATATGTGCAAATAGTGCATAGTGATTGTCTTTTCTCTTTTGTTCATCTAAAATAATAGTAACAACAACAAAGAGGATCCCTTTGTGGGCGATGACACATTCATATTCCCTTCCCATATGTTGTTGTCACCTCTAGTAGCATCTCTTCTTGGCCAACACAGCAGCAAATTAAAGGAATCCGCTTTTGAAGGAAAATGTCAATGCTAAATGGCCAATAGAGATCTTCATATATATTCCTCATATATTCCACAGGATTTACTAGCTAGCCTGAGAATAATGACAGCAGATGAGAAGAATCACTTTAACCACAAGTTACTACAAGCAGTCATCAGAAAGAGTCGAAAGAAGAGTTTAGTTCCCAAAGAAGCATGATCGTTAATAAGAAAGAGCACGAAAGAACAGATCAGGAGGGCATGAAGACAACTTTTATATCTCCATCACCGCACAAAGCTTTATAATTTAAGGGATGTAAAATAGCGCTTCCACCAAAACCTGTTCATGGTATTCACGACAAAGTTATACAAATAAACACGGTATCACCTTTATCGCTTACAGATCATGAACAGATGTTACACTGTAACAATGCACAATATAGGTTAATAGATACGGAAGAAACTTCGGGCAAACTGCGGTTAAATGTAAGCCAGAGAACTCCGGTCATTAGCTGATTGGGGTCGGCCTCGAGTCGGAGTTGGTGGTCTCTGAATGTTAAGTTCCTATGTAAGCCACCATTTCAAAAGGGTTAGAGTTGATCCAAAGGAATTGTTTGCATCAACAAGATGTAGCATCTTACTAAAAAACTGGACTAGTGAGGGATAATAACAATGGTTTAAATCATGAACGACTTGATAATAAACTGGTGCCTTAACCAATATTACTAAAGCAGCAGTGTGTTGGTCTCTTCAGATTTTGTTACCACATCAAATTAAGTTGACATCATAATGAACAGCAGCGAAACACATATCAAGATGGTTGTCCTATTGATAATAGATCTTAAGCCATGTTCACTTAGTTAATGATGCATATTAACATAATACTGGTAGTTACGACCTGCATCCATGTGTCCTCTAAGACATGCTCAGGAGAAGACTCTGGCGATTGAAGCGGTGGCGGAAGTGGATGAATCAGCTTTGGAACAATAACTAACCCTCTACCAACTACAAGTATCGCCCCAGCATTGTTAGCAGTCCCTGATGCAGGTCATGTATCAGTGAGTAAGCCATTTTTATTTGCTAAAATCACAGGAGAAAAAAAGTTAAGTGAGGTAATGTTACCGCAATAATTAGTTGCTGAAAATAAGGTGATTAGTTGCCCTTGGGCAAATCTTTCAAAGCCATCCATGACACATTCATGGGCTCTTATTATGAGTTGTAACTTGTTTCTTTTGCAAAACTCAGTGACGCGATCAGGCTGCAAGATCAGAAACTTATTCAAACAGCATATATAAGAAAGAATCATGGCCAACAGACCATGCACTCTATCTCTTAATTTTCTTAACAGGCAAAAGAACAAGGATGCAAAGACACAGACATACATTAGTGCATATCAGTATATGCCTAGATAACTACACAGGATGAGTACATTTAATAACCTTTTGTTGACTGATACTCAATCCGATAAAGGAAAAGCATGGCTAGCTAAAAACCCAACAAGGGAGACATAACATAGAAGGCCAACACTGGAAACCCAGAGAAGTTGAAATCCAAAAACACTTCCTAGTTCATAGTAACTGCCTCTGCCAATAAATAAGGATATTCTTCAAGAGTGTATCTACAACTCAACAGACTCCAATCACCAAGGTGTTACAAGTTGGAAAATTCCTAATATGAAGTATCTGTATGGACAATTTATCATACACACCAATCTATTTACTCCGGATAGGTGGCAAGTATATCTACAATCTGTTCAGCAATGAGAAGTATTAAGTATTTCAAAGATAAACATTTGTCCGCATACCCCAAATGTGACAAGCCCAGGTCCTCTTGCATTTGGTCTCAATCCCTCTATGCTATCGTTCTCTGTGGGATCAGACCTGCAAGTTCAAATGATACATCAAGATAAAAGAATGATAACCTCGTAAGTTACAAAAGCATGACAGGTCATGTATTGCAATTGCACAGGAACTACAAATACCAAAGAAGATCCATTAAGACAATGGATCCAACATCCATGTTAATAGGCCTTTCAAGCTTCTCTATTTGGTCAACAGAATTTATGGACCTCCCAATACCACCATGCATACAGATAATCTTCTTCTCTATGAGAGCTGCAAGTGGAAGGTAGTTGAAGAGTTGATTAAAGCGTGTCCATGCCCATATCCCGTCACTTTCCCCCTGCAAAACTTTCTGCTCAGCAATTTCTCACACAATCCAGATACAAATACTAATTCGTCTTCCTACCATTCTCTCAATGCATTCGAGACGAAAACCAAAAAGGGCATTGATGTCAGCTGCTTCATGGTTTCCTCGGATCAGGTGAATGTTCTCTGGATTCTCTATCTGTATAAAAGATATCTGACTTGCAACACAAAATATAGAGGGAAAACTGTCATGTAATTGAATGAGACAAAGCTTACTTTCAGAGCAAGTAGTAGAGTTATTGTTTCCAAGCTATGCTGACCCCTGTCCACATAATCCCCCAAAAATAGATAGTCTATGTACCTGAAATGCCAACTCTTTATAATGATAGAAAAGGAGAAATGCACTGAAAATGCAGACTAACACGGTACAAAAACAGCGAGTTATCCATTTACATTTTCAAATTTTATTCGCCATACTATAAGGACAAGTGCAACTAATCTAGTTCCCTCCTCTAGGATTAATAGCATCAATAAGTTTTTCCCTGAGTATGTGTACGAAAAAACCAGTGTAAAGCACATGAAAGGACTTGGAACTCGTAGCATAGTAGAAGAACTGACTTTGTCAAGAAACAAGTAAAATATTTATTTATTCGATTATGTAGAATAAAGCAACAAGTTCCCAGATGAAATGATGATGATGACACACCAAAGCAGATTAACCACCTAAGCCATCCTCAGACAGACTCACCTTTTGAAATTTATCTCTAATCGGTCGGTGCACAACAAGATCAGTATGCTGAAATCCTTAGTTTATTCTTGTTAGTATAGCTTATTGTTATTATGTAAAGGTAGACTAGTCTTTTTGTTATTACTTTTTGTTGTCTATTTATATCCCTCTTTTCTTTGTAAATCCTAAGACTACATAATACAATTTGCTAGCCCCCTTTTGCGGGTACCTCTTTCTCTCCTTCTCTTTGTGTTGCCTTTTACATTCTATTTGCATTCTTTGCTTTGTTCACATGGTATCAAAGTCAATCTATCTCGTCTCAGCACTTGGAGAACGGTGGAAGAATTTAATTTTCGAAATTCTTTGAGGCAGTAGAAGAATTGTATTTGCTTGAATTTTAATCATTGCATTGCCTTGAAACTTTGAGGGAACATTCCTCACATCCAGAGTTACATTTTGAATGGTGGAGATAGGAAGAACCGTTTAAGTCCACTCGACGATTAAAAAAACGTGACTGGTACATATATTGCTTTTATTATTATAATGACGAGTACAAAAGATGATTCACTTTAGCCTATTAGTGTGCAATTGAATGGGAAAAATTACTCCTATTGGAGTTATGTGACGAGGAATTTTTTAAAAGGCAAACAAATGTGGGGGTGTGTTTCGGGAACCTTTGTCAAACCTACAAATAGTGAAGATGAAAAATATGAAAAATAATTAGATGTCAGGGAAGCTAGCGATTCAAAAATTATCACTTGGATCAACAACTCTGTGTTGCAATCGATAGGCGTCCAACTTGCAAAGTATGAAACCGCCAAGTAAGTTTGAGATCACTTAGAGAGATTGTCTACTCAATCTAATTTTGTAAAACAATATCAATTGGAAATAGACATTCGTTCTCTATAACAAATAGTATGAGTGTTCAAGAATTTTACTCTGCAATGTCTAATATTTGGGATCAGTTAGCACTTACAGAATCTACACAATTGTGAAGTTTTGCTCCTGGAAGAACAACGCTTGGTTCAGTTTCTAATGGCTCTTCGAGATGATTTTGAGGGTCTTCGTGGAACCATTCTACATTGCAATCCACTTACTTTTGTTGACTCTGTAGTCAATGAGCTGCTAGCTGAAGAAAGTCACCTAAAGTCTCGAGGTGAAAAAGTGAGCACAGAAAAAGGAATTCTTCCTCCTCCCAATCCTTATATTTTTATTGTTCAGCACAGGCCTCCCTCCAACAATCAAAATAGATCTCAAACAAAGGTCGGTGATGATGAATGTAATTTTTGTAAGCAAAAGGATCATTAGAAGGCGCAATGTCGCAAGTTGCTAAATAGAATATTACCACCACAACAATCTTCTCCTTGGAAATCCGATAGCCAACCACAACAATGATTCCTTAAAACAGGAGCACCCAATATGGCAGCAACAGTTCCTCTTACAAACACTCGAGTGACTCAATCATCTAATGTCACAATTGTTGCTCTTACCGAATAGTTTCAAAAGTTCCTTGCATCTCAACCACATGCCATGTCTGCCTCTTCTGACATAGATTTGCCCTCTAGTGGTACCTCAAGTATACCTTCCCCTGTCTTGATCCTTGATTCTAGAGCTTCGCATTATATATAGTCTAATGTCAATTCTTTTATATCTATGAATTCATCTCCTTCTACGTCGATCATGATCGTTGATGGTACTCTCATGTCATTAGCTAGTGTTGGTTCTACTTGTACGCCCCGTTTATCTCTATCTGATGTATATCATATTCTAGTTTCTCAGTTTCTTTTAGTTTATCTTCATGTTATGTGCAAGATTCACGATCCTAGAAGCATATTTAGATAGGTCGTTGGTAGGTTGGTAGGGGGGACTATATGTACCAAATGTTGCAACTTTTAGTATTGATTTGTCATGTTTCAGTTAAGCTCTACTTCTTTTATTTGTGGCATTCTCGTCTTGGGCACGTTTCACCTTAAAACTTAGCTTCTAAGAAAAATTTAGGAAAATTGCAAACTCATGATATTTCAAATTGTTGTGGTTGAAAATTGGCGAAATTCTCTGCTTTACCTTTCTATAGAAGTATCTCTGTTTCTCTTGCACCATTTGATTTGGTTCATTCTGATGTGTAGGGACTATCTCATGTTCATACAAAAGGTGGATCTCATTACTATGTTTCCTTTATTAATGATTGTACTTATTACACTTGGGTTTATCTTATGAAATATGGTTCTGATTTTCTTGGTATCTATCATATGTTTCGTGTCATGGTAAAAACTCAACATAATGTTATCAAATGCTTTCATTTGGGTGGTGAATATACATCCAATTTTTTCTAAATTTCACGCCTCAAATGATATCTTTCATCAAAGTTCTTGTACAAACTCCGGAACAAAACAACGTTGCTGAAAGAAAACATAGACATATTGTTGAAACTGCAGGTTGTCTACTATTATCTGCATATGTTCCTAGCGAATTCTGGGGGAAGCTAATTGTATTGCAGTTCATTCTATCGATAGAATTCCATCTTCTATTACATCCAATTTGTCTCCTTTTGAAAAACTATATGGTTATGTGTCTTAAGAGTTTTTAGATCCACATGTTCTATCCTCTGTCCTCGTGTTGAGTGTAGTAAGCTTAATTCTCGATCCGCTCTTTGTGTTTTTCTTAGCTACAGCGAGGATAATCCAGTTAGTCAAAAACTTTATCTCGTGTTATATTATTTTTCTTGAACACATTCCATTCTATTTCATTCCCTCTGACACTCCTAATCTTCAAAAATCTGATCTCACTCGTATTGATCTCTTTTGCACCAACTCCGATGATATGTCATCTCATGTTTTCTCACAATTAGACCATCCTAGACCCTCTTCTAATGATGATACTTGCAGGATTGACACTCATATAGATTCTAGTCATCATCTTACCGATGATACCCTGCTCTTACTGCTCCCTGTGATGCTCCTGTGAAAGTGAATCCTCCTCGTTACCCTCAACAATCTCGTAAGTTCACTCAATTACCTGATTTTGTGTATTCTATTTATTCTGGTTCTTTCTCTTCTTTTTTGACTTTTATTACCAATTGTCTGAGCCCTCCTCTTATAGAGAGGCTCCTCTTGGGAGGCAGGATATGACAGAAGAACTTTCTTTTATCAAATATGTACTTGGGATATTATTCCTCTCCCTTTGGGGAAGCGTGCAATCGGTGCTCGATGGGAGTATAAGATCAAAACTAAATCTTATGGGTCAGTTGAGCGATGTGCCCAATAGTATGGTATGAATTACGAGGATACTTTTGTTCTAGTTTCCAAGCTTGTTACTATCTGTACTCTCATTGAAGTTGCGTCAGTTCGTCAGTGGTACATTTTCCAAATGGATGTTAAAAATATTTTTTTAAATGGAGATCTTTAATAAGAAGTTTACATGGTACCTCCACCAGGTGTCACTCACAACCCTGGTGAAGTTTACAGATGAAGGTTTTTTATGGCCTTAAACAAGCTCCTCGAACTTGGTTTAACAAGTTCTCCATTGTGATTGCATCTCCCAGCATTACTCCACTCTTTTTGTTCGTTGTACTTCGTAAGGTCGCACGTTACTATCTTTTTATATTGATGACATGATTATCACAAGGAATGATATAAATGGATTAGCAGAGTTGAAACTACATTTAACTCGTGAGTTTGAGACGAAAGATTTGGGTCCACTGTATTATTTTTTAAGAATTGAAATAGCTTATTCTCCTCGTTGCTATCTTCTCTTGCAATCCAAATATATTGATGACATTCTGGAACAAGCTCATTTATCTAACACTCGCATTATTGATACTCCACTTGAGGTTAATGTTCAGTACTCTTCTACTTATAGTGTTCTCTTGCCAGATCCTTCTTTATATCACACTCTAGTTGACAATCTAGTGTATCTCACCATCACTAGGCCTTACATTACTTAGGTTGTCCACATTGTCAGCCAGTTTATTGTTTCTCCCACTTTAGTACATTGGGGAGCTGCGTGCCTACTCAGATGCAGATTGTGATGATGATTCTACAAATCGTAAGTCTACAACGGGATTTTGTATTTTCTTGAGAGACTCTCATATCTCTTAGAAGAGTAAAAAATAAAATATTGTCTCTGATTCTTCTATCGAAATAAAATATCGTGTTTTAGCCTCTACTAAATTGTTTGGTTGCGTTGATTACTTGCTGATATAAATGTTTTTCTCTCGGATCCTACCCTATGCATTGTGACAACTCCAATGCAATTCAAATTACTCCAATTCCGTCTTTCATGAGTGCACCAAACATATCGAAATTGATTATCATCTCATTCGACATCACTATCAGAATGACACCATCACCTTACCATTTGTCTTATCTTCCATGCAAATTACAAATTTGCTCACCAAGGTGCATTCCACCACACATTTTCAATTTCAGATTAACAAACTCTCGTTGCTTTCTGCTAGTGCATCATGAGTTTGAAGGGGATGTTAGTATAGCTTATTATTATGTAAGGGTAGACTAGTCATTTTGTTATACTTTTTGTTGTCTATTTATATCTCTCTTTTCTTTATAAACCCTAAGACTTCATAATACAATTTGCTAGCCTCCTTTTGCGACTACCTCTTTCTCTCCTTCTCTTTGTGTTGCCTTTTGCATTCTATTTGCATTTTTTTCTTTGTTCACAATTCTAACTTTGGTTATCATACTGAGAGGGAACCTCAAATATACCAGGATGCAGAATGCTTGTCTGATACCTAACCCATGGTGGGACCAAAAAAATCTGAAATCGAAAACTAATACAAAACTAGTACAATTGGGCCAGAATGCTATTAAGGGTGTGTTTGGTTCAAGTTATCAGACATAACCTTAGTTATGTGATTACCAAGTAATAACATAACCAAGGTAATGGGGAATGAAACATAACCTGAAGTTGTTTGGTTCAATTTAGGTAATCAAATAAAATTTTGTTTGTTTGAGATAATAGTCTATGACATAATATAATATTTTACCGTATTATCCTTTAGTTAAATTTAAGTATAATAATATTATATGCTTATAAATTTAAAATAAAAAAGTAAGATGATATTATATACATATTCGTACCCTCGGTCGCCGGCCGCCGGCGGTGGTCGTCGGCTGTCGTTGTCGGTCGCGAATAATGGTCGGCCACCAGCGGTGGTCGCCGACCGTCGTTGCCGGTCGTCAACCACGAATAATGGTCGCCGACTGTCGTTGCCGCCGGCCGGTCGCCGCGCCGGCGTCGCCGTCGCCGCCCGTCGCCGGTCGCCGGCCGGCGTCGCCGGTCGCCGGCCGGCGTCGCCGGTCGCCCCCGTCGCCGGCCCGCCGCCCCGTCGCCGGCCAACGTCGCCATCGTTGTTCGCCGGCCACAGGTAGACGGTCGCCGACAGCGGCCGCCGTCGGGGGCCGACAGGGCCGATGTCAGCGCCGGCGGCGGTCGGCGGTCGCTGGTCGGCGAGTGTCGCCCGCCGTCGTTGCCAGTGGTCGCCGGTGAATAATGACTCTTTTGCTAAGGTAAATATTGGAGGATAATTTTGAAAAGATAAGTTTCATAACCCGGAATCAAGAAAAACCTTACTTTCCTAAGATTTTCCAATTCCGGGTTGAATGCCCTTTTGCTGATGTGTCGGGCATCGATCATTACTTGGGAATCGCTGATTATCTAAACCAAACAAGATTTTTGTTGATAACCTTAGATGGATAACCAAGGTTATCAAGGATAACCCCTAACCAAACGCACCCTAAGAGTTTCCGGAGAATGCACAACCAGGCTTCTAGGATTCCTTTCCGCAGGTTTATATTGTCCTGAATCTACTTTATACCATGAAAAGTTAACAAACTATTGTCTAAAATTCTGAATCAGAGAGTTTCATTTTTATATTAAAAAAGACAAATACTAAAAGGCTTATTAAAGCCTACCATCCACCAGGGTGGTAAAGGCAGTGACAATGTTGCCATAAAACCCAGGGTTGGATCCCTATCTTGCACTATTGCCATTGCAATTCCTTAATTACACCAATTTTTTTAAAAGAATTAAAAAAAAAACTTATTACACCAATTTCTGAGTCTTACGTTATGTCTCCAGCGGTCGAGGGAGAGCCATACTCATCAAATAATCTCATAAGATCACCAAATTGACCATGAAGATCACCAAATACTTTAACTGGAGCTTTTAGTTGCAAAACTGTTGGTTCCTGCCTAAAAATCTGTTCAGCAGCATGACAAAGTTCACCAACTTCATAGGAATCAAGGAAAAATCTTCTATTAGCAGGAGGCTTCCAATTTCTTGGTCTGAGCAAATGTGATATAACCTGCAACAGAAGAATATATAACAATATCATTTATGTTGCAATCTTGAAACATTAGCTAATTGTATGCTTGCCTTCTTATGCAAGCCTTCAGGAGATTTCTGCCTGTTCAAGAACTTTTTTGTTGGATAAGTTTGTTCAACATTTGTTGGGTGCATTCTTCTACTCTCATTCTCAAACTGATCCAGCGAAAGCTGCCTTACAAGCCCTCCTAGGCTGCCGACAGTCTCTTTAGCAACCACCACCTGAAATGCTAGAATAAGGATCACTTCTTTAAAAAAAAAATTGGTAAAATGAAAAGATAAAAGTATACCGCTCGAGGATGAAGCCGTACACCTGGCTCAAGGGAGTCGGGAACATCTGAGAGATCATCTGCACCTGACGGTTCATCAATGACAGGAGACTCTGAATCTCCATCATCTGAGATATTTTCCCTTGCAGCCCGCCAGACAGCGCTCACAGCTTCAGCTTCAGCAGCAGAAGCCTGGGTGAGCATTTCAATTGATTTCTGATCCACACTGATAAAAATAAATATTGTTCATCAACTCTCAAAAATCCACTTGATTTCATAAAGCATTAAGTACCACAGTAAATAATATTAGCATCAAACTAGAAAGTTTCAACCTGGCAGAGGAAGCTGAATCTAGCTTCTTATTCAATGGTTGTTCAGCAAACTGGGAATCCAAATTGACATTTTGATTAGGTTTGTAATTTACAGAAGGAACACAACCAGAATTGGACATTGAGGAACTGACTTCAGATTGAAAAGTAGAATTTTCAGCAACCAGAAAATCATCAAGTAGAACATCTGCAAAAAGGGTGTGTGTTGCAATTTCATAATTTGCAAAGAGAAAAAACAGACAAAAGATTTAGATTTAAAATAATTAGAGAGATGATGCAGTAGGATCAAATTAAGTAACAGGGTTGTTTAAGTAATGGCATAATAAGTGTAATGTCTTTTGTTTACAGGCTTTGGTAGGTGGTTTTTATCTTTTTTTCCTGAAATGCAATGGTATCTTGGATAATGAACTGGACAAGGTATTGTTTTATGAACTAATCTACTCTGGATCTTCTTTCGTTTGCTTCTAACCATCCTTTTCTGCAGCCTCTCACCTCTCTTTTCTCTCCTTCCCTATCTTCCCATTTCCTCTCTAGTTGTCCTGATGGTACAATTAGTGCAGAACCCACTCTCTTCTAACCATCCACTCTCTGGAGTATTTTAAAGCCTCAAAACCTTGAGGAGCATTTGGAGGTTATGGGAAACCATGTTGCACGAAGAGAGTTTTCCTTGGGAAAATTTTGGTGCCAAAAAGAATGCTAGAGGTGAGCTTTTCAATTTTTCTCCATAGGTCTTTGGAGGACTGAGTGTCGCTTATATATAAAGCTTGGACATCGATAGCTCTATTTGTCATTGTGTTTTTCTCTCAATATATAAGAGTTAAATTCACTCCATGGGCATAGGCTTACACCAAATTCTGCCAAATTGTTCTCTCTTTGTGTGTTTGTGATATTTAATCAAGTCAGGCAAACACATCATCATGTGCATTTATGATGGGAGATTATTCCTCGTTCTAGAAGTACCAAGTTTGGATCTATAAATGCGTGATTTTGCATTCTAGAAGCACTGAATTTGGATCTATAAGTGTGTTTGAGGTAACAAGAACTAGATATGTTGGTCTCCAACCTCATACAACAGTAGTAGGGGCATTTGTCATCCCAACAACAGGTATTAGAGCTGAGATTATCAAATCTTAGTGATGTATCGAGGACTTTGTAATGGGTAGAGCGGTCAACACAAGACACAGTATTGAGGTTGGCAAGGACTTCCACAAGTATAGAAGACTAGCCATTTAGAAGTTCAATGGAAGTACTAATTTCTCTTATCAAGAATATCAATTCTGTTTGCAAGCAAAATATGTGAGGTACTCTAAGGAAAAACTATCAAACACCATAAAAGTGATTGCAGATTATAGAGGCAAAGGTAGTCAGTATCATCAAATTATGATAATGTTATTCATATAATTGCTAGTAAGACTACAACATGTGTGTTTTGTGGAAATTAGGAGAATACTACTAAATCCATCCCATGCTGGGTTAGATATGGTAGGTAACAACGATATTTAAACAAATCTGAAGGAATCATATGTACTAGTTTACACATGGTAGTTGACAGGGATATTCAAACAAATTCCAATGGAAGTGAACTAGTTACACAAAGAGCAATAGTAAGGAAAGTTTTACAGGCAATGATGTTAGAAACATAAATATAGATCCGGGCTCAAATCATCAAAGGATGTTCACAAGGTGTGTAGTCACGCTACAGAGAAAATCCCAGACAATTGATGTTAAGGATGTTGCTATTGTTGTCTCAACGGAAAAGAATATGTTGGGACTAGTGTGTTGAGAATACTTGAGATGGTCGGATACACTACAAGGGGTGAATAGTGATTATACCTACAAATAAGAATTATAATACTCTTGCTAATATTTTAGCAAGGTCACGAATACAAATTATACAGTGGAAATAAATTCATACAAATTCAAAGCATACCAATCTCACACACAAGGATGAAACGTGGTTCCTCATTCCTATTCCACATCTTATGACTAGTAAGTCACCTCCAGTAAGCCACAATCTTCTTTGTGGTGAACTACTAGAGGTGGATAAATAACTTACATGACCAATTACGAAAAAAAAAAATACAAGGGAGAAGCTATGATAGAATCTAACCAATCATATTTTTCGCAAACCTTCAAGCCACCACCTTAGTTTCCTTTCATAGCCTTCAATTTCCTTTATTTTTCACTTGTTATTTACTTGATTTGTCACCAATCAGTCAATTGGATCCACGCTTAACCTGAGTCAATTGGAATTCATCATCAGTCAATGAGCACATTGTAGCCCTTAGGTCATCTAACCATTGCAGTATTACTTTGTAGGATCAACTGACCCTAGCTCAACTGACTGCATAATTGATTCAATCGTGACTAGAAACATTTTATTCGATCGCAGATCACTGAGTCCACCCCTTAGTTGACTCCGCTCTCCAACCAACTAGACTCGATTCTAATAGATTGGAACCTATTAAAATCACTCTAATGATCAAATCTCACCCAACTTAAACGGCTATCCTCGCCCAAGAGTACAAGTCTCTTAACTCTAATAACTCACTACTAGAGCTTAACTTCGCAACTTAATTTTACCACCAAGTCCCTCATTTGGTTACTCTTCCATCGAATGCACTGAGCTAATGTTTAAAATTTCGAATTGTACCGGAATTTCGATATATGACCGGAGCTTTACGATTTCAGTATCACCATCCCAATACAATTTTGGTATTTTTAAAATATAATAATTAAAAAATATTAACATTTGATCATTATAGATGTTTATTGTTTAATTTAAATTTGAGAGGTTGAATGTTAAGTTTAAATTTTGATATTATGTCCTGAAATGTCTATTAAGTAAAAGTTGATTTAGGTTTATTGAAGGTTTAAACTATATCTAATTTAGATATATTTCGATCTGTTTAAAATTAAATCTAATTTATAGATAAAATGATTTAGCTTATTAGTAGTTTAAACCTCTATTTAGTAGTAATAAGCGGTTTTGTTTTTCCTCTATCTACCTTTAAGAGGTTTTTTCTCTTTATTTATTTTAATGCAGAAAAAAATGAATCAAACGGGAAAAAATTAATAAGAAAAAAATATTGGATAAAAGAAAGAAAAATTGACAGAGTCCAATGGTGTAGAAGGATCCATATAATCGACCCCACCTAGTAAGCTAGTTGTTGTTTAAAAGAGAGAAAATTTTAATAAGAGAAAATTTAAGAGAAAAAAAAAATAGGTGTTTAAAAAATAATAATAATTTCTAAAATTAAAATTAAATAATAAAAAATGATTGTTGTCGTGTGTCATGACCCCCACAGCGATAGCACACCTCAACGGGAGTCGCGGCACCCTTCGCGCCCCAACGAAGGGCGCTACAAGGGTCGCGGTACCCATTGCATCCTAGTGCCTGTTTGGTGTCCGTCGAAGGACAGAACAGTAAATTTCGCCAGTGCAAACTGACTAGCACGACATGAGATTTAAGACACTGCACTAAGCACTCAACTCGCTCTATGTGTCATTGGTCATGCTTCGCATACGTAATACACCTCCATCGTTTGTCATCAATGTTGCTAACAATGCTCCTAGTTGTGTGATACTCGAATGTCTCATTTCCTCCTCCAATTTCTTATGACCTCAAGCAGCCAACTTGGCAGCACTAAAAGATTGCTCCAATGCCACCTCAGTGTTTCCCATTCTACAATCCCTAGGTCACCTCGTGTAACCTTCTTCAATCTCCACAGACCGCCAAGCTACTAAGCATATCGCCTTGCATATGGCCTTGGCCACGCCCAGTCATCACGATGCCATTTTGTCCAATCACGAGCTCTATCTATGTCTATCAAATCCCTTCGCAACTCAAACACACATCAAATCATAATGCAAATTCTAACTTAAATCCTTTGCGCAAACATCAAAATCTAAAAACGAACCCGACCACTTGAGGCATGATTGCACCAATAGAATATACATCTATAATCTAGCATTTTTGATTCGCTTGTGTAATGCACATTTGCACCAAGAGGAAGTTATTTAATGCATGTGCTAACCAAACAATAAGTATACAACTAACTCAGAAATAGAAATCTAGGTGAGTCACATTTGGTGACTATTTACCTCGAGAAACACAGGAATTTAATTTCAATGAGTCAATTAGATTCTGAGTGCTACCACCATAGGGTAGCTAGTGGAGTTCTAAGGGTAAGTCGTGATGGTCTAATCAACACAGCAAGAAGGTAGCAAAAGACTATCGTTTGAATATATCCGAGAACATGTTAGGTAGTTAGCTTGTGTAGAATGCTCATGTGGCACAGTGCATCTTAGAACATCAGATGAACAAAATAATAGATCTCAATTATCTATGAGACAGGATCTAGAAGATCTCCTTGTGTGGTTGAGTTGCACCATTGATTGATCAATGGCACACAGACTTCCCTGAGTATGAAATGTAAACCAGGTGGCATCAGCATTTGTAGAAATGGAGTAGGCCAAGTGGAGTAGATTACCGTGTACGATTGGATGGAGGCACAATGTTTCGCCACAGTTAGGGAGGTTGAAAATTGCCTCAACACTAATCATTGTGTAGCCCATTAGCATAACCCAAGGCCCAAGCATCCACCAACCCTTGTTTAGGATTATTGATCTGGTTTTTTCATAGTAATAGCTCAAAGTTCATGGTAGTTATGAATTTCTCAATACTAGAGCATTTTAGAGCCTAGGAGACACCTTCATGTGCATATAGGGATTCAGAGAAACTATATTGAGGAGTTTCTGTTAGAGAGTGTTTTGGTGTTTGAGCAGTGGTAAAGGTGACATTTTCAACTTTTTCTTGGAATGTATTGAGAGAGAGTTTAGGAAGGATTACAAGATGTTTTGTTCAAGGTGTGAATATTGATTTGTTTGTTTTGTTATTCTACTAAGACGATGATTTCATCAAGCATGAAATTATGGCATTTGGCATCACCTATGAAGTTTTGGCGTCTAGCATCTCATATACCGATAGGGCTCCGAGCTTATAGGCAAGGCTAAGGATCAAGCTGAAGGCTAGGCAGTCGAAGTCATGGAAGACAATCTTAGTGGGAGTGCTGATGGGAAAGACTAATCACTGACACTTGGTAGTTGGCTGCAGGGGGGTCATTGCAAGAATTATGCAAGCGCTAGTAGCAGAGGTAAAGATTGAGCATAAGATTCTGGGTGATCGTCAAGGTCATGGTGGATGATCTCATTCTCAAAGAGAGCTCCAATGTGAGGGAACCAGAAATGCTCAGTTTGGGCAATTGAGAGAAGTTTGTAGGATAGTTGATCTCTTGGTCACAAAGTGTTACTGCAGTGTTAGGACTAACTATGCACGTTCAGGGATGAGAAGGTTGGTAGTGGCTTGTGCGAGAAAGGTTCAGGATCAAACTCAAGATTGGGATTGAGAGATTAAGATGGATAGATAGACAAAGCTCCGATATCATATAATGGGTCGAGTTAATCCTCTAAGTAGTCTCCTTTACCTATATATATTCTTTGTAAATATCAGAAATGATACATAGGTCTCCAGTATTATGTGATTTTTCCATTTAAGTCTCTAGGTTCATAATAAAGGTCACAGTATAAGAAAAGATCATTTTAGTTTAGATCAAACTGAAAAACCTCCCATGTGAAATTCCTACAAGACATTAGGCTATGACAGTTAAATTAGAAAGGTAGAATGACAGTCTACTAGCAACATAGATAAAGTACCTCTAACCTTTTTCTCAGTTTTTTTTAATAGCACAAATTGAACTACTAACAAGAATCAAAAAAGAGCAATGTCTTCACGAGCAAAATCTGATATTAAATCAAGGTTAGGAACAAATGACAGTAATGAAAAATGATAACAGAGATCATAGTCATCACAAAGGGAACAAAAAAGAAAATGTTACATAAAAGAAAGCCTATATGGTCTTATATAAGACAGACTATTCAACTACCATATTCACTAATAAACTGAGTCATCCATCATTCAGAATAAATGACTAGTTGCACAACCAAAAAATAATTAAAGCCACAAAGGCCATAGATTCCAGTTTACCTCCCTTTAGACCGCCATAAACATATACTTGAGTCCCAACAGAAGCCAATGCATGCCGACACCTGCGTAGAAGTTCCAAGGAACCATCATTATCAGTTGGTGACTTATGTGTCCGAGTAGATGTGACAATTCCATTTCTGTCCAACCACACCCCAGCAGCAGTGTCCAGAACTGCAAGCAAGAGGTCCAGTTCAAGGGTCTGGGAAAAAAACAATTTCCCGGTTATGGTATAAGGTAATTAGGTAATGAATTCTTACCAGCAATGGAAGCTTCACCTTCAACATTTCTTCCTCCCTTGAGAGCCCCACCAGTAACATGCAATCGAGCCCCTACAAAAACCTAGAACTTGCAGTCACTCCAACTGAGAAAGTGTATCAAAGTACTTCAAGATGGTAAAAGCATGATGGTGCCAACGTCCTATCAAATGAAAAACCAGAGAAAAGGAAGGAGAAATGAAATGATTACTTCGAAGGAATTGACCTCAATGCTAGGCTATTTTATTTCATAAATGATACATGAGGGTTCAGAAGGGTGTTCATTTATGGCATTCAAGAGGCCTTGTCTACACAAATAATACTAATCATAGAGAAAATAAAGGAAATAACAAATTCTAGAGCAAATAAAGGATGAAGTTAAGTTGCATAACCTAGTCTAAACGGAAAAAAAAGGACAGTGACCTAAACTTCATTGATCTTATTTTCTTCCCTTTTTTCAATGTCATGGCTTGCATAAGATTCCATCTTTGTTAATGGCTATCTGAAATGTGATTTGTGTAGACAAAGATGGGCATGTTGAGACTTTCTTTAACAAGAGACTGTCTTGCACTAAGGCTGCACTAAGTGGAGACAAGCATGTTGAAACTTTCTTTGACAACAGAATGTCATGTGGTGAATCTTCATTGAGTGGAGGCAAGCAACTCAAACATCCTTTGTTGAGTTTCATGCACTGAGTATTCATCCAAGTCAAGGTGAGCATGCCAAAACTTCCTTAGGAATAAGAAAACATCATGAATCAAGTCTTCATCCAACGAGGGTGAGCAAATCAAGACTTCTTTTGGACTGCATCTTGCATCAAGCCTTGATCAAACGAAGGCAACATGCTGAGACATCTATAGGGCTGAATGAAGATAGGAAAGCATCTTTCGTTGAATCTTCATACGATGGTATTCAAGTCTTCATCCAGCGAAGGGGAGCAAATCGAGACTTCTTTTGGATTGCATCTTGCATCAAGCCTTGATCAAACAAAGGCAAACACGCTGAGACTTCTATAGGGCTGAATGAAGATAGGAAAGCATCTTTTGTTGAATCTTCATACGAAGGTGTAAGCACACCAAAACTTCTTTGTCGTCAAGTATAAGTGACCTTAAATCAAGTGTTCCTTGAGGAGTGGTGAGCATGCTATTATGCCAATTTATTTTGAATTGAATGTGGATAAAAAAAAGTTTTGCACCAAAGTCTTCATTGAGGGGAGATGGGCACAGCAAAAATTCATTTGAATCAACTGATGGCGACACAACATATAATGACTCTTCATCAAGTCGTTGCAGGGACATCAAAACTTTAATTAAAAAATTTGGAGAGAGTATCTTGCATCGAGTTCATCGAGTGGAAATAGGTGCACCAAGATTTATTCAAATAAAGTGAGAATAGGCGAATGTCATGCGTTGAATGTTAGACATGTTTTGGTCCTATTTAAATTTTTGCATCATTAATTACCTTTTTTCAAATTTAGACAATTGATTAAGGAACCAATATTTTAGGTTTTGAGGTTTGAGTCAAAAGCAGATTAGGTTTGGATGGAACCCATCAAGTAGACATGGTAATCAGCGTTATATGGGTTTATACCAAGCTCAATTTGGACTCATTTTGACAAGCATAGGATTACCAAATTTATATTAGGAATCACTTTTTGGGTTAGTGGAATTTTGGGAGGTTAGGGATTATTTGTATTCCATCCCTTTCTCTCTCCATGTATTATCCCTTCTGATCCTTCTCCTCTTGGAACATTGTCGCCCTCACATCCCCTCTCTACGCACACCAATCACCCTCAACCACACTATCATCGACTAGTGGTTACTCCCAATTCCCTCTTCCCCTCCTTCAGCAACTTTCCCTCTCTATTTTGTCTTTGTTGCTGCAGACTGTCGATGTCACCTGCGCACCCCAGCATTGACGCCAACAGTTGCACGCCCCAACACCATCACTGTTTGCACACCCTAGTGCCAACGTCAATACTTGTAAGCCTTGCATATCGAGTCAAATTATCAAGGACCCTTTTCGCATGAGTGCTCTAACCTTGCTCCATATGCCGCCTATGTGCTCGAGCACTAGCATCTGACCCTTGCGTTAAGCAATGTTGCCCAAACGTGGGCTGTCATTTCCCTAAAGCAAACACCAACAGTCAATTTGGAGGTAATAAGGATTGGAAGAGTAATTTCCTTGGTATTGGGAAACAATTGCCTAATTTGGACAAATAATTAGGTGTTATTCAAGGTTTTGATTAAAATGTTTCATATCATTGAAGCATCTACTCTGTTTCATCAATTAAAGAGAATCGCTAGGTGAGAAGTTGTTTAAACTGGTCTTTCAAAGAGGATAGTTATCCTTAAAATTGAGGTATAATGAGGATTAATGGATCAAGACTAAATCCATTAGCCCCAAAATAGATGTTTGGATTTAATATTTATATCACATATTAGCTATGTTTGGATTGTTTGGGGTAATTAGACTAGGACTGGATCCATTAAGCTTGAATTTTGATTATTGTGTTATTATTGTGTTTAGTTTATTTGAGCTTTTCTATGTTGTTCGCCCATTTGTATTTGTAGATACACATGCAGGGGAAGCACACAGCCCACTGACATCGTAAAGATTTGAATCTTCGTCAATACATATTTGAGGTGGGTAAATCTATCTTAGATTCACTTATAACATTGTGCGTGAATTAAGTATGCAAATGAATATTTATGCTGCTACACCTATTTTGAAAAGGAGAATAAAATAACACTAAACTAGTAAATGGGTTTTCTCAAAGAATTAGATTATTGAGACTTAAATAAATGATATTCTTCTATTGTTATTCACATATGGGTTATCATGGGGCAATGTAGAGGGGTTATTTTCACAAGAACAACAAACTTAAATAAAATGTGAACCAAAGTAGAATAATTGTTAGGTAAACAACAACTATTATAAATAGTAAAAATGAACACTAAAAAGTGAATCCGTGGTTGAAACTAGTTGTACCAAAGTATCTGACCACCCACATTCACATGGTAGCGTGAGTTGCTCGCAGGCAACATCTATTTACACAAAAGTGTTATATCCTTGTTTATAACTAGTGAGGGCTTTAACCCACACATCATATCATTATTGTTGTGAGGATGTCAGGGGTAGTTAGGTCTTTTCATTCTCTCGTGTACCATTAGGGTTTTTAGGCTACAAACTATATAAGTTGTGTAATGGTCTTGATTTATAATTGAGTTTTGAAAAGTTTTTCTTTATCCAACATGGTATCAGAGCCAAGTTCTTCAAAACCCTAAATTTTAATCTATACAGCGCCGTCCTTCTTCCCTCTCGTCTTTGTCTTCGCAAGCCGGCGCTGGTGCTGCCCTCGCAAAGCCTTCCCCTCCGAAGCCTTCTTCTTCTGCAAGCCCAGGCTTCTTCCTCTCGTCTCTGTCCTCACGAAGCGTTCCCCTCCGAAGGCTTCTTCTTCTGCGAGCCCAGGTTTCTTCTCGGCGGAAGGCTTCCTCCTCTCGTCTCTGTCCTCGCAAAGCCTTCTCCTCCGAAGGTTTCTTCTTCTGCGAGCCCAGGCTTCTTCATCGAGGCTCGACGCGAGAATCGCTTCTTCTCGCGCTGCTCTGCCCTCGCAACGCGCGAGCCCAGGCGTGGCGTCTTCTCTCGCGACGCACGAGCCCAAGCGTGGCGTCACTCTTCTCACGCGAGCCCAAGCAGAGCCCAGGCGTCTTCTTCTCGCGCTGCTCTTCCCTTGCGACGCTCGAGCCCAGGTGTCTTCTTCCCGGGCGAGCCCAGGCAGAGTCCAAGCGTCCCAGGCGTCATCTTCTCCCGTCATTTTCTTCTCAAATTTGGTTCGAAGTCAGACTTTGCCTGCACAGGTTCGGATCCTGCTGTCGACGCCATCTTCTCGCGTCGGCAGACTTCTTCTCGCGAGCCATCCTCGCTGATCCTCAGCAGCTTCCATTTATTTTTATTTGGCATCACTGCCGAAACCTAGCAGCTTCCATTTATTTTTTTTTTATTTCTCATCACTGGCCGAAACCTCTTCCTTACCACTTCTTCCTCAGCAGCCTGCCTCCACTTTCTGTTTCTCATAACTGGCCGAAACAGATAAAGTCTCTTCTTGTGAATTGGTATGGCAGACACATCCGGAGAAAATTCTGAGATGTCTATGGATCCTTTGGCGTCTTCTGGATAGGTACAACCAATTTTCACAATGACAGGATCCGGAGGAACTAGTCTTCAAATAACCTCGAAAAAATTGACCGAGACAAATTATGCGTCGTGGGCAGTTGCTGTTGAACTTTATGTAGAAGGTCATGATAAACTTGATATTCTTCATGGTACTATAGTAAAACCAGATGAAAATGATCCTAGCTTTCGTACATGGAGGCGTGACAATATTCTGGTAATGACTTGGATACTTAATTCGGTTAGCTCTGGCATCAAACAGGTTATTCTTCATAACAGAACAGCTGTTAATATGTGGAGGACACTGGAGCAGATGTATGGACGCAAGCATGATATGCTGCGTACTTATCAGATAAGTAGTCAAATTTTTAAACTTGAGCAAGGTTCTATGTCTGTTACAAATTATTTTGCCGCTCTAAAGAGGCTATGGGATGAGTTTGACTACTACAGGATGGACAATTGGAGTTCTACAGATGATCATCAGAGGTATTTGAAGCTTCTGGAGAAAGACAGAATTATTAAGTTTCTTGATGGGCTTCATGCAGAATTTGAAAATTTAAAAGGACAAATTCTTAGTCTTGATCCTACTCCCTCTCTAGAACAAGTCTACTACAAAATTCTGAGTGAAGAAGGCAGGAGAAGGACCATGAACAACAAAGGTAATATTTCTGCAGCAAGCACTCCAATTGGGGAGACATCTGCTTTTGTTGGTTCTTCTAACAAGCTCAAGTCTGGGGGAACAAAAGGAAGAGGTGGAAAATTTTGCCGACACTGCAAGAGGACTAATCATGATTCAGATTTCTGTTGGGAGAAATATCCAGAAAAAAAACCTGAAAAATTCAAAAACAGTGACAAGAAGACTCCAAGTCGTGGAAATATTGCTGTCCAAAAATTAGTAGATGGGGAGACTATTGATTCCTCGGTACCTTCTAATATTAAGTTGTCATCTACTGATACTGCCAATCTTCAGCGCATCTTATCACAACTTCAGACTTCATCCTCTGACTCTACCAATTTGTCTCAAGCGCACACAGGTATTTGTGGCCCGGAGTTAAGTATGGCTGGGTCAAGATCTTATAGCCCCTGGGTTATTGACTCCGGAGCTACGGATCATATGACTAATCTTGCTAATTCCTTTATTTCCTACTCTTTGTCTTCTGGGCAGGATAAAGTGACTATTGCTGATGTCACCAAAGCCACTGTCGCTGGTAAAGGTTCCATACAACTGGTAGATCACTTTATCCTATCCTCTGCACTTTATGTCCCTTCCATTTCTTTAAATTTACTTTCTGTTAGTAGTATTACTAAACAACTACACTGCTCGGTAACCTTTTTCCCTGATCATTGTGTCTTTCAGGATCTCGAGATCAAGCAAACGATTGGGACTGGCCGTGAAGTAGGAGGTCTTTATTACTATCATCTTGGAACAACATCTGCTCTGAAGTCTACATCCCAGTGTTCAGAAATTAAGCGTCAAGAAATCTTGTTATGGCATTCTCGTTTGGGACATTTATCTTTTCGGTCCTTAAAGGTCTTATTTCCTAAGCTCTTCTCTTCTGTTTCTCTTGAGTCTCTTCAATATGAAGTTTGTCAGTTATCCAAACATTGTAGAACTCATTATTCTGAGTCCATGAATAAAAGTTCATCTCCGTTTGACCTTATTCATTCAGATGTGTGGGGTCCCTCTCCTGTGCCTTCTTTGGATGGCTATCGATACTTTATATCTTTTATTGATGATTACACTCACTGTACATGGCTTTATTTGATGAAAGGCAGAGATGAAGTTCCTCGACTCATTCAACATTATTGCAGAATGGTTGAAACTCAATTCCACACAAAAGTGAAAACTCTTCGATCTGATAATGCGCGGGAATACTTTACACAATCTCTAAATGTCTTTCTTGAGGATTTAGGAATTCTTCATGAGTCATCTTGTCCTTACACACCACAGCAGAATGGAGTGGCAGAAAGGAAAAATCGTCATATCCTTGAAACAGCCCGTGCACTCTTATTTCAGCGCCAATTACCCAAATATTTCTGGGCTGATGCTATCCTTGCAGCCGCCTATATCATTAATCGTCTACCATCAAAAGGTCTAGGGTATCGGTGTCCACTCACTATTCTTCGTCCTGACACAATGCTGTTTTCCCTTACACCTCGGGTATTTGGCTCCCTTTGTTTTATTCATGTTCTTGGTCCGAAGTCCTCTAAGCTTGATCCTCGCTCTATACGGGGAATCTTTCTAGGGTATTCTACTTACCAGAAAGGTTACAAGTGCTTTGATCCTATTACTAGGACAATATATGTCTTGAAGGATGTTACCTTTTTGAGTCCGAGTCCTATTATGCTCCCCAGACTCGTCCTCAGGGGGAGAATCTTATCCCTCCCCTTGTACCTCAAGTGGTTCCTTCTCCTATTCCCATTTCACTGGATGTCATGGAAAATAAACAAGATGATGCTCCATTACTTGGCTCGCAGCCTTCACAAGAAATTATTACTTACAAGCGACGAAGACATAAGCAAGGACCTACTACTAATCGGCTAGCTGAATCGGATGCTCTGGCTCCTGATCCTGTATCCTCATTGGTTGAACCAACTGCACCCCTGAATATGAATGAGCTGAATCTTCCAATTGCGGTTAGAAAGGGGGTCAGGTCATGTACTCAACATCCTATTTCTAACCATGTGTCTTATTCTCGTTTGTCTTCATCATATCATGCTTTTATTTCACAGCTATCAAATCATGTCATACCTTCTTCTTACTATGAAGCTGTAAGGGACTCAAGGTGGTTGGAGGCAATGAATGAAGAAGTGGATGCTCTCAATAAGAATGGTACTTGGGAATTAGTAGATCCCCCAAAGGGGAAGAACTTGGTTGGCTCTAAATGGGTCTATGCTATCAAGTATAACTCAGAGGGTGAAGTGGTCAGATATAAAGCCAGACTTGTTGCCAAGGGATTCACTCAAACATATGGGGTGGATTACTTGGAGACCTTTGCTCCGGTTGCAAATCTCAAATCAGTCAGAGTGATTCTTTCTCTTGCTTCTCAGTATAATTGGCCACTATTTCAGCTAGATGTGAAAAATGCCTTTTTGAATGGCAACCTTCATGAAGAAGTCTACATGTTACCACCTCCTGGAATCGAAACAAAAGGGAAGGTTTGCAGACTGATAAAAGCTTTGTATGGACTTAAACAATCGCCCAGAGCATGGTTTGATAGGTTCTGCAAGGCCATGATATTGTTTGGCTTTAAACAAGGGAATGCTGATCATACACTCTTTGTGAAAAGGAAAGATAATAGAATTACTATTCTTTTGGTTTATGTTGATGATATGATAATTACAGGAGATGATGAGATTGAAATCCAGACTCTTAAGTCCATGTTAATATCAGAATTTGAGATTAAAGACCTTGGACTATTGAGGTACTTTCTTGGTATTGAAGTTGCTCGATCTCATGAGGGAATTTATATATGTCAGAGAAAATATGTGTTGGATTTACTCAAGGAGACAGGGAAGTTGTGTTGTCGGCCAGCATCGACACCTATAGAAGTAAGTCATGATCTTACTAGTTCTAATAGGGAAGTAGAGCTGTCAAACGGGCCAATCCGTGGCGGGGCGGGGCGGGTCGGCCCATGGCGGGCCGACCATTTGGCAGGGCGGGGCGGGGCGGGTCGACCGTCATCTAGGCGGGTTGGAAAATCTCCAACCCAACCCAATCCAAGGCGGGCCGTGGGTTAGGCGGGCCAACCTGCGGGCCCATCAAAATATTTTTAAAAAATTAAAATAATTTAAAAAAATCATATATTTAGATTTCATAAATCAAACATATTAAGAAATATATTTTTTAAATATAAATGGATACAAACTAGTAATCATGTGATGAAAAATATTATTTTTTATTTCAAAATAATAACAAAGAAATATAATAAATTATCATAAGACTTAACTAACATGTGATTGTCAACCCGCGGGCCAACCTAAGCCCGTCGCGGGCCGACCCGTGCGGGTCGCGGGCTTAGGCGGGTTGGCCCGCGGCGAGCTTGGGTTGCTTAAATCCTAACCCAACCCGCTTAAATTGATTGGCGGAGCGGGCCAACCCGACAGACCCAACCCAAATTGACACTCTATGGGGAAGATCTTACAAATCTGGAAAAGGGAACGTATCAAAGGTTAGTTGGAAAGTTACTCTATTTGTCTATGACTAGGCCTGACATTACCTACACTGTTAGTGTGGTGAGTCAATACATACATGCTCCTAAAACTATTCACATGAAGGTCGTTGACAGGATTTTAAGGTACTCAAAGTCATGTCCCGGAAAAGGCTTGCTGTTTAAAGGAGGTGGTAACATGAAAGTGGAATGTTATTCTGATGCTGATTGGGCTGGTTCTAGAGATGATAGAAGATCCACTTCTGGCTATTGCACCTTTTTGGGAGGAAACTTGGTAACTTGGAGAAGTAAGAAACAGAGTATTTGCGCAAGATCCAGTGCGGAAGCAGAATATCGGGCCATGGCACATGGTCTTGCAGAAATGTTGTGGTTGACCTTCTTGTTGGAAGACATTGGATTAAAGGCTGAATTACCACTCAGACTATATTGCGACAACAAAGCTGCAATCAATATTGCAAATAATCCAGTTCAACATGACCGAACCAAACACATCGAGATTGATCGTCACTTTATTCGGGAGAGACTTGATTCTGGAGAATTATGTTTGCCCTATGTCAAATCTGAGAACCAACTTGCTGATATGTTTACAAAAGTTATACCCCAAGCTGTGTTTAATACTGCCCTTAGCAAGTTAAACATGTTTGATATATATGTTCAACTTGAGGGGGAGTGTTGTGAGGATGTGAGGGGTAGTTAGGTCTTTTCATTCTCTCACGTACCATTAGGGTTTTCAGGCTACAAGCTATATAAGTTGTGTAATGGTCTTGATTTATAAATTATAATTGAGTTTTGAAGAGTTTTTCTTTATCCAACAATTATAATAACCTAACTCCAATGGTTCCCTTTTTAATGGATCTGCCAGTGATGAACAAAAGATGATAGTTAAAAATAATAAATACAACAACATCTCTTATCCCACTAAGTGGAATCAGCTATATGGATCCTTCTACGCTATTGAACTATATCCCCTATATTATCATCTATAATTAAATAAATTTTCTTTTTTTATTGTTGCTAACCAAATCTTTTTTAGTCTCTCTTCCTCGTTTAATGTGTATATTTCATATCGCCTAACTGAAACATTTATTGACCGTCTAAGTATAAGTCTATACCATCTTAGACATGCCTTTCGGAGTTTTCTCTCAATAGATGCAACTTCGACTTTCTCTTCTTATTTCTTATTCTGTCCATCCTCGTAACATCCTCATCTCTACAACTCTCATCTTCTACTCATGTGCTCAAATCATAGCTCATCATTCAGCGCCATAAAAATAATAAATGATGAAAATTAAATGAATTTACTTTTGGAGAATAAATAATGATAACTGAAATGACTTGTGATAATAAATGGTAATTAATAAAAAAATGATTAGTAATAATAAATAGTGAAAATTAAATGGCGTAAAAATAAGTCAACTTTATATTAAAATTAAATCTCCCACTTAGAACTTTATGATTACTTATATGATTTTTTAACTCTTAAAATTAAAATCAAATTTCATGATAACTTAGCAATTTGTGTTTATTCCTTGATTTCTTAGCCTCTACAACCTCTAGTTTTCAAGGATTTCAATCATTATACATGGTTACTCAAAGATCCTTGAGAAATTCAAATCGAGTCTTATTTTACTAGTTTTACTTTTTGTTCCCCCACCCCCCAACATCGGCACCACATGCCACGACAGGGTCACAGAGGCGTTGTGATCCATTGGCAAACTTCGTGGGTCACAAAGGTCGCGAAGGGGACGCCCGCGAGCGCACGGGGACTCCCCCAAGTCGCTACAGAGATGCTAAGTGGGTGCACGGGTCGCCATGGGGACGCCCACGGTCACAATAGGTACTCCCGCCAGTCGCAGTAGGGACGCAACATGGGCCCGCAGGTCAAGGCAGAGACGCCTACGGGTGCGATGAAGAACTTGGATTAATAATTAAACTTAGGTTAATAATTTCAATAACTCCGCCCATGATGACCTAGTCATGGTTAGTCCCAAGTCCGGATAAAGGAGGAGGGATATGTTAAGTTACCAACCAGCATTAAACTATAGCAAATGTTCAATAAAAAAGGTTAATAATTCCAATCAACTGCTAGGATAATCTAAACAAGCTTGATTAAACCCTAATAAAATTATCTCATTAATTTCATATATATATATATATATATATATTGTTGACAAAACTTTCAATTACATTAAACCAAGACCCTGTACAAGACTTGTATAACCTGTCAAACCCTAATGACACAAAAATAGGAAAAGACCTAACTACCCTTGCAACTCAACTCACAACACTCCCCCTCAAGTTTAACATATATATCAAACATGTTTAACTTGCTAAGGGCAGAATTAAACACGGCTTGGGGTATAGTTTTTGTAAACATATCAGCAAGTTGGTCCTCGGATTTGACATAAGGCAAACATAGCTCTCCAGAATCAAGTCTCTCCTGAATAAAGTGGCGATCAATCTCGATGTGTTTGGTTCGGTCATGTTGAACTAGATTATTTGCAATATTGATTGCAACTTTATTGTCGCAATACAGCCTGAGAGGTAATTCAACCTTTAATCTCATGTCATCCAACAAGAAGCTCAACCACAACATTTCTGTAAGACCATATGTCATAGCCCGATATTCTGCTTCCGCACTGACCGTACACAAACACTTTGTTTCTTACTTCTCCAAATTATCAAGTTTCCTCCTAAAAAGGTGCAATAGCCAGAAATGGATCTTCTATCATCTCTAGAAACAGCCCAATCAGCATTAGAATAACATTCCACTTTCAGATTACCATCTCCTTTAAACAGCAAGCCTTTTCGGGGGCATGACTTTAAATACCTTAAAATCCTGTTAACAGCCTTCATGTGGATAGTTTTAGGAGCATGCATGTACTGGCTCACTACACTAACAGCGTAGGTAATGTCAGGCCTAGTCATAGACAAATAGAGTAATTTTCCAACCAACCTTTGATACGTTCCCTTTTCCAGATTTGTAAGATCTTCCCCATTAAAACTAGTAAGATCATGACTTACTTCTATAGGTGTCGATGTTGGCCGACAACCCAACTTCACTGTCTCCTTGAGCAAATCCAACACATATTTTCTCTGACATATATAAATTCCGTCATGAGATCGAGCAACTTCAATACCAAGGAAGTACCTCAATAGTCTAAGGTCTTTAATTTCAAACTCTGATATTAACTTGAACTTAAGAGTCTGGATTTCAATCTCATCATCTCCCGTAATTATCATATCATCAACGTAAACCAAAAGAATGGTAATTCTGTCCTCTTTCCTTTTCACAAAGAGTGTATGATCAACATTCCCTTGTTTAAAGCCAAACAATATCATGGCTTTGCAGAACCTATCAAACCATGCTCTGGGCGATTGTTTAAGTCCATACAAAGCTTTTATCAGCCTGCAAACCTTCCCTTTTGTTTCGATTCCAGGAGGTGGTAACATGTAGACTTCTTCATGAAGGTTGCCATTCAAAAAGGCATTTTTCACATCTAGCTGAAATAGTGGCCAATTATACTGAGAAGCAAGAGAAAGAATCGCTCTGACTGATTTGAGATTTGCAACCTTCCTTTTTGTTTCAATTCAAGGAGGTGGTAACATGTAGACCTCTTCATGAAGGTTGCCATTCAAAAAGACATTTTTCACATCTAGCTGAAATAGTGGGCAATCATACTGAGAAGCAAGAGAAAGAATCACTCTGACTGATTTGAGTTTTACAACCGGAATGAAGGTCTCCAAGTAATCCACCCCATATGTTTGAGTGAATCCCTTGGCAATGAGTCTGGTTTTATATCTGACCACTTCACCCTCTGAGTTATACTTGATAGCATAGACTCATTTAGAGTCAACCAAGTTTTTCCCCTCTGGGGGATCTACTAATTCCCAAGTACCATTCTTATTAAGAGCATCCACTTCTTCATTCATTGCCTTCAGCCACCTTGAGTCCCTTACAGCTTCGTAATAAGAAGGTATGGCATGATTTGATAGCTGTGAAACAAAGGCATGATATGAAGAAGATAAATGAGAATAAGAAACATGGTTAGAGATAGGATGTTGAGTACATGACCTGACCCCCTTCCTAACAGCAATTGGAAGATTCAGCTCATTCATATTCAAGGGTACGGTTGGTTCAACTAATGAGGATACAGGATCAGGAGCCAAAGCATCCGATTCAGCTAGCCGATTAGTAGTAGGTCCTTGCTTATGTCTTCGTCGCTTGTAAGTAATAATTTCTTGTGAAGCCTGCGAGCCCAGTAATGGAGCATCCAGAAGTGGAGCATCATCTTTTCTATTTTCCATGATATCCAGTGAAATAGGAATAGGAGAAGGAACCACTTGAGGTACAAGGGAAGAGGTAAGATTCTCCCCCTGAGGACGAGTCTAGGGAGAATAATAGGACTCGGACTCAAAAAAGGTAACATCCTTCAAGACATATCTTGTCTTAGTAATAGGATCAAAGCACTTGTAGTCTTTCTGGCAAGTGGAATACCCTAGAAAGACTCCCCGTATAGAGCGAGGATCAAGCTTGGAGGACTTGGGACCAAGAACATGAATAAAACAGAGGGAGCCAAACACCCGAGGTGTAAGGGAGAACAGCGTTATGTCAGGACGAAGAAGAGTGAGAGGACACCAATACCCTAGACCTTTTGATGGTAAACAATTAATGATATAAGCGGCTGCAAGGATAGCATCAGCCCAGAAATATTTGGGTAATTGGCGCTGAAATAATAGTGCACGGGTTGTTTCAAGGATATGACGATTTTTCCTTTCAGCCACTCCATTCTACTGTGGTGTGTAGGGACAAGATAACTCATGAAGAATTCCTAAATCCTCTAAAAAGGTATTTAGAGACTGTGTAAAGTACTCTCGTGCATTATCAGATCGAAGAGTTTTCACTTTTGTGTGGAATTGAATTTCAACCATTCTGCAATAATGTTGAATGAGTCGAGGAACTTCGTCTCTGCCTTTCATCAAATAAAGTCATGTACAGTGGGTGTAATCATCAATAAAAGAGAGAAAATATCGGTAGCCATCCAAAGAAGGCACAGGAGAGGGACCCCACACATCTGAATAAACAAGGTCAAACGGAGACGAACTTTTATTCATGGACTCAGAAAAATGAGTTCTACAATGTTTGGATAACTGACAAACTTCACATTGAAGAGACTCAAGAGAAACAGAAGAGAAGAGATTAGAAAATAGGACCTTTAAGGACCGAAAAGATAAATGTCCCAAACGAGAATGTCATAACAAGATTTCTTGACGTTTATTTTCTGAACACTGGGTTGTAGACTTCAGAGCATATGTTGTTCCAAGATGATAGTAATAAAGACCTCCTACTTCACGGTCAGTCCCAATCGTTTGCTTGGTCTCGAGATCCTAAAAGACACAATGATCAGGGAAAAAGGTTACTGAGCAGTATAGTTGTTTAGTAATACTACTAACAGAAAGTAAATTAAGAGAAATGGAAGGGACATGAAGTGCAGAGGATAGGATAAAGTGATCTGTCAGTTGTATGGAACCCTTACCAGCAACAGTGGCTTTGGTGCCATTAGCAATAGTCACTTTATCATGCCCAAAAGACAAAGAGTAGGAAATAATGGAATTAGCAAGATTTGTCATATGATCCATAGCTCCGAAATCAATAAACCATGGGCTATAAGATCATGACCCAGCAATACTTAACTCCAGGCCACGAATACCTGTGTGCGCTTGAGACGAATTGGTAGAGACAGAGGATAAAGTCTGAAGCCATGATAAAAGGTGTTAAAGATTGGCAATATCAGTAGATGACAACTCAATATTAGAAGGTACCAAAGAATCAGTGGTCTCCCCATCCACTAATTTCTGGGCCACAATGTTCCCACGACTAGGAGTCTTCTTGTCACTGTATTTGAATTTTTCAGGATTTTTTTCTGGATATTTCTCCCAACAGAAATCTGAATCATAATTAGTCTTCTTGCAGTGCCGACAAAATTTTCCACCTTTCCCTTTTGTTCCTCTAGACTTGAACTTGTTAGCAGAACTGACAAAAGCAGAAGTCTCCCCAATTGGAGTGCTTGCTGCAGAAATATTACCTTTGTTGTTCATGATCCTTCTCCTGCCTTCCTCACTCGGAATTTTGTAGTAAACTTGTTCTAGAGAGGGAGTAAGATCAAGACTAAGAATTTGTCCTTTTAAATTTTCAAACTCTGCATGAAGCCCATCAAGGAACTTAATGATTCTGTCCTTCTCCAGAATCTTCAGATATCTCTGATGATCATCAGTGGAACTCCAATTGTCCATCCTGTAGTAGTCAAACTCATCCCACGGCCCTTTTAGAGCAGCAAAATAATTTGTAACCGATATAGAACCTTGCTCAAGTTTGAAAATTTGACTACTTATCTGATAAGTACGCAGCATATCATACTTGCGTCCATACATCTGCTCCAATGTCCTCCACATATCACCGGTTGTTTTGTTATGAAGAATAACCTGTTTGATGCCAAAACTAACAGAATTGAGTATCCAAGTCACTACCAGAATGTTGTCACGCCTCCAAGTACGAAAACTAGGGTCCTTTTCATCTGATTTCACTTTAGTACCGTGAAGAATATCAAGTTTATCACGGCCTTCAACATAAAGTTCAACAGCAACTACTCACGATGTATAATTTGTCTCAGTCAATTTTTCCGAGGTTATTTGAAGACCAGGTCCTCCGGTTCCTGTCATTGTGAAAATTGGTTGTACCTGCCCAGAAGAAGTCAAAGGATCTGTAGACATCCCAGAACTTTCCCAGAGGTGTCTGTCATAACACCACAAGAAGAGGGAAAATCTTGTGGCGAGAACAAAAAATCCGACGGAGGAGAAGAAAAATCCGGCGAGAATAGAAAATCCAGCTAGCGAGTAGAGAGAAAATAAAAATCCCTTTTTTTCACTAGCAAGTCGCGCGCTCACAAAAACCTGCCACAGAGGCAAGTTGAAGCACAATTGAAGAAGACACCTGCCGCCTCTGACACGCCGGCGGAGGAGAAGGAGAAGTAGACCTTCTGTTCAGATCAGTGGCGAGCACAACTGCAAGCGCGAGAAGAAGATAGAGACCCGTCACCTTGTTGAGCGCGAGAAGAAGACCATCGGAGACCTGTCACCTTGTTGAGCGCCAGAAGAAGACCGTCAAAGAAGACCGTCCTTCGATGGGAGGCGCTTCCACTGTGCCTTAGGCTTCCTTTTCGCCGACGACAAGAAGAAAAAGAAGGCGATGGACGGGGCTTGGCTGCCGCATTCGCAAAGAGCTGTTGACGGCGTCGAGTTCGCGTCGAGGAGGAGAGACGGAGAAGAAGATCGCAGCCTTGGTCGCGTCGAGCAAGCGTGAAGAGAGCGGCGTCGAGTGGTTTGGAAAAGCAAAGAAGCGGACGGCGCCGCGCGAGGAAAGGAAAAAAAGGAATTAGGGTTTTGATAAACCTTGCTCTGATACCATGTTGTAAAAAACTTTCAATCACATTAAACCAAGACCCTGTACAAGACTTATATAACCTGTCAAACCCTAATGACACAAAAATAGGAAAAGACCTAACTACCCTTGCAACTCAACTCACAATATATATATTATTTATTTTAACTCCAAAATATATAATAAAATTTTTAATTATTTACCAACGGATCGAGATTTTAAACCATGGGAATGAATGTATATATTTGTTGGATACCTCTGATTTAACCTGAGTTATCTACTGTTATAATTCTCAATCACCTTTTTGTATGTTGTCAAGAAGTAGGGTATGTGTTGGTAAGTGGGAATTATACCCCCCTATATTGTGACACTAAATTTGTTCCTTAAGCAATGATGGCCAATATTGATCTACGGGTGATGTTGAAGGTCGTAACTAGGATAAGATCTTTTATCTAGACGACCACTAGCCTATTCTAGCAGTCAACAAACCTGTGAGCATTGAAGAAGGTGTTGCAGTGGCGATGCACTCATTAGAGTGGACTGTATTAGCATTGAGGAAGGTGTTGCACTCAACAATGCACTCATTAGAATGGAATGTGTTGAACAAGGATGATCACATGGTGTCTACAAAAGAGTGTCATAGTGATTGCACCAGATGACTACAATGTTATATAGACAACAAAGGCTCTAAGGGATGCTTCAATTCACATTGTGAACTGGTGTCACAACGGCTATAGTAGATGAATGCTTTTAGTAACCAATATCAAAGTCTGCATCTAGTGAGGATTGTTTGTATGTTCATATAGAAATAACGGCTTTTTACCAAAGGGTACACCTGAAAATTAGTATTTACCAAAAGGCATACTTGGATTTCATTTTTATCAAAGGGCGCATCCATTATAGTGATCTTCCTCTTATACCCCTCCCGCCAAGATTTGCATTTCTCTTTTTCTTTCTCTTTCTCAGTTAGAATTCCGAGACATCTGAACCCGCTTTTTCAGACTTTTTAATTTAAAATAATATATTATGAGAACGGGTAAAAAACGTAAGGTAAACAAAGAAAAAAGACTTCAGTTAAAAGAAACTTCTTTTCTAGCATGATTTCAAAATATAAAGAGATGTTTTTTTATATTTGATTAATATAAATTAATATATTAAATAATATATTAATAAATATATTATTATATCAAAAACCTATTAAAACACGTGATTTCAGATTCAAACCCACGCAGGGCCTGAAGTCATCTGACTTTAGGCCCAACGTGCACTCAAAAATTTTTTTATTTTAAAAATATTTTTTATAGTATTTAATCATGATTTATTAAATTAATTATTTATAGGGTAATCTTTTATATAATTCTACAAGTTGTGACAAAATCCTCTCATTTTATTGAAATATTCAGGTATGATCAAAACATGCTTACATTTGTTTAAACTTGAAATAAGAAGGTTCCGTCTGGATACTACCTAAATACATAATGTATAGCAAAATTGGGTTCTTTGCAGACCATCAACTCATATTTTCAGAATTTATTGCATCAGGACTTCTGTAGTCCATCAGTGGGTATGACACAAGTGGCACGACACAAGAAAATCATTTTTAGTAGTTAGGACTAAGTTTTGACATCATAATTACCTTCTCCTAGCTCAACCCAACCTAGTGATATCAAGTATTAAGAAATTCAAATATCGTAGGTCCATCAGTGGGTTTTGGCGAAAACTCACTGATGGACCTAGAAAAGTCCGATTGCAATAATTTCATATATTATAAGTTTATGGTGTTTCAAATACTCGAATTGTGTTATCCAATGTGTACTTAGGGGCATTTGAGAAATTCTTGGATTGTGGCACCTCAGTATTGTGCACAATATAGAATATCTCTCGGTCCATTTCATGTGTGTGATTCTACCCAGGAAGTTGAATAATTTTAGCACTCCCTAGACATTTTAAGGACGGGGAAAAAGTTGAAAAGAAATGAGTTTGGTGTGCTCCTAAACTTCATCACCTGGAAAAATCAAATGGATTTCATTTCAGGTCTAAAAAAGACCTAAAATAAATATATTTCAGACCCTCTTTGGGCCAAAAATTTTTCATATCAGGCCCTCTTTGGGCCTGAAATTTTTTATTTCAGGCCCAAAGAGGACCTGAAATTTTTTATTTCAAACCCTCTTTGAGCCTGAACAATTGCTTCCTGTAATTTGCTTTCATACAGATAGTTGGGGATGTGCATTAGTTATGATGTTGAATTGCAATAATTTTCCATATTAAACATCAGTTTCTAGCAAATACTTTTAGGCCAAAGAGGGTCTGAAATGAAAATTTTCAGATCCAAAAAGGTGTTATCTGATTGCAATAGGACCTACAAAAGTCCTATTGTAACAAATTCTGAAAATATGAGTTGATGGTCTACAAGGAACCCAATTTTGCTATACATTGTGTATTTAGGTAGTATCCAGATGAAACATTCTTATTTCAAGTTTAAACAAATGTAAGCATGATTTGATCATACCTGAATATTTAAATAAAATGAGAGAATTTTGTCACAACTTGTAGAATTATATAAAAGATTACCCTATAAATAATTAATTTAATAAATCATGATTAAATATTATAAAAAATATTTTTAAAATGAAAAAAATTTTGAGTACACGTTGGGCCTGAAGTTATCTGACTTCAGGCGCACGTAAGGCCTGAAGTCAAATGACCTCAGACCCTCCTAGGGTTTGAATCTGAAATCACGTGTTTTGATAGATTTTTTTATATATTAATATATTTATTAATATATTATTTAATATATTAATTTATATTAATCAAATATAAAAAAACATCTATTTATATTTTGAAATCATGCTGGAAGAGAAGTTTCTTTTAACTGAAGTCTTTTTTCTTTGTTTAAGTTACGTTTTTTAGCCGATTCCCATAATATATTATTTTAAATTGAAATGTCTAAAAATGCAGGTTCAGATGTTTCGGAATTCTAACTGAGAAAAAGAAAGAGAAATGCAAATCTTGGTGGGAGGGGTATAAATGGAAGATCACTACAATGGATGCGCCCTTTGGTAAAAATGAAACTCAGGTACGCCTTTTGGTAAATACTAATTCTCAGGTGCGCCCTTTGGTAAAAAGCCGTAGAAATAATTTTTTATTATACATCTCGTCCTCTAATTTTCTCAATGCTTCAAACATAATTGAGTTCCGGTGGGCCACCTCCAGTGATTGAGTGCTCGCCACCTTGTTTGTTCTCCCTCGTAACCTGGTCTTCTTATCTCTGGATGGAATAGCACACCATTATGATATAAGATTTGTTGGATATTTGAGTCTTAAAAGGCCAAATACGGTTTTGCAAGGAAAAATCAAGGTCTCATCAATCGATAAAAATCACAATTGACTTCAAAAACGAAATATACATTTCACGTAAATGAATCTAAACTATTAATTTGCTCAAAATCGATTACAGGTGAATGACAAATTAATTATTTAAAGTCAACCCAAAATTAGCATAGAATGAAGTAAATGGGGAATAATCCCACATCTGAAAATTCCAAGGGTGTTTGCTTCCTTATATGTGTAGCTGTGTTAATGGAGTTAAAAAAGAAAAACATAGGTGTTCTCTTCTCACAGGGAAGCAGGTGCTCGCCTCTGCGAGCCCGCCACCCGCCACGTGCGCTGGTCTCGAAATTTGAAGTGCTCCTATTTTGAGACATCGTCGTTGTATCTTGGGAAACGAATTGCTGCTATCCGTGAGCACATGTAGCGGAGCAATATCGTTTTACAGAGATAGTGTCAAACATTAGCCTCGACGATTTTATATCAGTTTACATCCTCCCCGACAGTAACCCAACCGGCTCACAATCGTAAAACAATATTATGCAAACTTATATAACCTTGATCAACGACGTTCCAACCGCCATTCCACACGGAGAGAAGCCGGAAAAGTTCAACAGAGCCAACTTCAAACGATGGATCAACGATGTTCCGACTGCCGTTCCACACGGAGAGAAGCTGGAAAAGTTCAACGGAGCCGACTTCAAACGATGGATCAATGACGTTCCGACTGTCGTTCCACACAGAGAGAAGCCAGAAAAGTTCAACGGAGCCGACTTCAAATGATGGATCAACGACGTTCCGACTGTCGTTCCACACGGAGAGAAGTCGGAAAAGTTCAACGGAGCCGACTTCAAACGATGGCAGCAGAAAATATTGTTTTATCTGATAACGCTAAATCTCATACGGTTTGTGCATGAAGACCCACCAGCCACTATGGAAGGTGATTCCAACAGTAAGGCTGCATGCGATGCGTGGTCGCAAGGAGACTGTCTGTGCAAAAGCTCTGTAAGGATGCATTGGACAACACGTTGTATAATGTGCATAGTCTGATAGAGACGGCAAAATCTCTATGGGAATCACTAGAAAAGAAATACAAAATCGAAAACCCCGGATTGAAGAAAATTCATCGTCGGCCAATTTCTAGATTTCAAGATGGTGGATTCCAAGAGTGTGACGTCTCAAGTCCAAGACATGCAACTAATACCGCATGATCTGGATGCCGAAAGCATGAAGCTGAATGAGTCGTTCAAAGTAGCCGCGGTAATCGAGAAACTCTCTCCGTCGTGGAAGGATTTCAAAAATTACCTCAAGCACAAGCAATAGGAGATGGGGCTTGAAGACCTGATCCTGAGACTACGAATAGAGGAGGATAATCGAAAGCTATCCGACTCCAGAGAAATGAAGCAGGCTGTCGACGAGATGTCCAACTTGGTTGAGCCGCATGCCAAAAAGTCGAAGCAATCCAAAAAGCTAGCTCAAGGCAAGAAATTCAAAGGCTCGTGCTTATAACTGCGGAAAGTCAGGATACATGTCCAAGGATTGTAGACGCCCGAAGAAACAAACCAAGAGTCAGAAGGATGTTGCGAACTATGTCACAACTTCTGATGACAGCCTCCTCAATTGTTCGGAACTGAATCTCACTGCGGTCGTGTTTGAAGCCAACACGGTGGTGGGCAACCCGAAGCAGCGGTGGATCGATACTGGAGCAACACATTACATCTATTCTGATAAGACGATGTTCTCCAAGTATACTCCAATATGTTGAAGACAACTCTATATGAGCAATTCCACTACATCGCCAATTGTCGGACTCGGGAAAGTTGTCCTGAAAATGACGTCTGAGAAGGAGTTACCACTCCTTGATGTGCTCCACGTTCCCGATATCAAGAAGAACCTAGTTTCTAGATCGGCACTTGTCAAGGTCGACTTTAGACTAGTGTTCCAGACAAACAACTTTGTACTTACGAAGAATGGTGTCTTCGTAGGTAAGAGATACTTAGAACAGAGTCTGTTCCAAATGATTGTAACGACTGTACACCGTGAATTTGATAGTAATAAAATAAAAGCTTCTAGCTACGTTGTTGAGTGTTTTAATTTATGGCATAAACAATTTGGACATGTTAACAATAATACTCTGAAACGTCTCGTCAAATTAAATTTATTACCAAACGTAAATGTTGACGAAACGCACAAATGTGAAATGTGTGTGGAAGCAAAGATGACGTGACTACCTTTGCATTCGATCGAAAAGTCAACGACTCCTCTAGAATTGATACATAGTGATCTATGTGACTTAAAATTAATGCAAACTAAAGGAGGTAAAAAGTATTTTATTACTTTTATCGATGACTGCATGAGGTTCTATAATATCTTTCTTGTAAGAAGTAAAGAGGCTTTCAGAACCTATAAAACAGATGTTGAGAATCAACTTGATAAACGAGTAAAATAATTCGTAGCGATAGAGGTGGAGAATATGGTGCACCGTTTGATGAGTTTTGTTCAGAATCTAACATTATCCATCAAACAATGGCACCATACTCGTCTCAATCAAATGGTATTATCGAACGTAAAAATCGGACACTAAAGGAAATGATAAATGTCTTGTTGATAAATTCAGACTTACCCTAGAACTTGTGAAGGGAAACTATATTATCGGCAAATCACATTCTCAATAAAATTCCTCACAAGAAAAATGATAAAACGTCATCCAAACTATGAAAAGGTTGTGAGCCATCGTACAAATATTTGAAAGTGTGGGGTGCTTCGCAAAGGTCGAAGTACCCAAGCCAAAGCATATAAAGATCGGACTAAAAATGTTCAATGCAATATTTGTCGGATATTCCCATAACAGTAGTGCATATCGTTTCATAGTTCACAAGTCAGACATTCCTGATATTCATGTGGGAACAACCATAAAATCTCGGAATACAATATTCTTTGAAAACGTATTCCCAAATAAGAAGGGAAACGTTCAAAATGATTGCAACGGAAGTTCAAACGAAAAAGACGTTTCTGAACTTAGTTGTCGTAGAAGGACTATTGACAATCAAAGCTCAGAGTCACGTCGAAGCAATGAACTAGAGTTGAGAAATCGTTCGGGCCGAACTTCATGACTTTTATGTCGAAAATGGACCCAAGAATATTAAGTAAAACTCTCTTTAGTCCCGACGCCCTATTGTGAAAAGAGGCTGTCAATAATGAAATCGAATCCATCATGAATAACCATACTTAGGAATTAATGGACCTTCCTTCTAGTATTAAACCATTAAGTAGTAAGTGGATACTAAAACGCAAGTATAAAGCTGATGGATCAATTGACAAGTATAAGGTCATACTTGTAGCCAAAGGGTTCAAGCAAAAGGAAAGTCTTGACTACTTCGATACCTACTCACCAGTGACAAAGATTACGCTCCATACGAATGCTGATAGTCATCGCAACACTGTATGACCTTAAAATACATCAAATGGATTTTAAGACTGCGTTCCTAAATGGTGAGTTGGAAGAAGAAATCTATATGAAGCAACCCAGGGGATTCGTAGCTCCAGGAAAAGAGGAAAAGGTGTGTCGACTTGTTAAGTCGTTTTACAAACTTAAACAAGCGCCTAAACAATGGCACGAAAAATTTGACAAAATAATGTTGTCAAATGAATTCAAAATAAATAAATGTAACAAATGCATTTATGTCAAAACCACATCTAAAAATCATGTAATCATCTGTCTATACGTAAACGACATGCTTATAATGAACAGTAATCATGAGATAATCATAAGTACAAAGAGAATGTTGACTAACAATTTCGATATGAAAGATATGGGTCGAGCAAATGTTATATTGGGAAATAAAATTCTCAGGACATCTGATGGGATAGTTCTGACATAAAACCACTATGTAGAATCGGTATTGAAAAAGTTCAATGCGCATGATCTTCTACAGTGAAAACACTTATAGATCTAAGTCAACGCTTAGCGAAAATCCATGGTGAGCCCATATCGCAATTGGAATCTTCTCGGATAATAGGCAACTTGATGTATCCCACAAACTGCACACGTCTAGGATATTGTCTATACGGTCAACAAACTAAGTCGTTTTATGAATAATCCAAACGACATCCATTGGAAAGCACTGATGTGAGTTCTTAGATATTTGAAATATACTATGAACTACGGATTATATTACGGAAGATATCCCACTGTCTTAAAGGGATACTATGATGCTAATTGGATATCAGATACAAAAGATTCGAAATCCACTAGTGGATATGTATTCACGATCGGTGGGGGGAGCAGTATCTTGAAAGTCCACTAAGCAAACGTGCACTGCTCGATCAACTATGGAATCCGAGTTTATAGCACTAGACAAAGCAACTGAAGAAGCTGAATGGGGCAGAACTTCTTAGATGATATTCCGAACTGGATGAAACATGTGTCCGCCATACTTATACACTGTGATAGTCAATCAGTGATTGGAAGGACACAGAGTAGTATGTATAATGGTAAGTCATGACATATACGTCGTAAACACAATACCATTAGGCAATTGATCTCGAATGGAGAGATTGCAATCGAGTATGTTAAGTCCAAAAATAATTTGACAAATCCTCTTACGAAGGGGTTAAGTCGAGATCAAGTATACTGCTCATCGAGAGAAATGGGATTAAAAATCTACAACTAAAACGACTATAGCAGTAACCCAACTTTGATGACTGGAGATCCGAAGATCTTGGTTCAATGAGACAACGAAATTACAGAAGTTGTGTTACAACACACGAGATATATTATCTCTATCCTAATCTTAGGATGAACATGTGTTGTCCTACTACATGTAGTGAGGTTAAGCTTATGCTTTTAATGATTTCTATACCTTTCTAAAGAGGAGTATAGTAGAATACTCTTGATAGAAGTGTCACCTATGTGAGTGTGAAGACGGACCGTTTCAATGAAACACTCATAAATCCAAGATGGTGTCCATGGCCAAAACGGAACCAACCATGAGAACCAAAAGTATGTGAGATAAGGCTATATGTGGGTGTTATTGTCTTAGTATACACAAACAGTTGAGCAGTTCAAGACATCACATTCATTGCGCAGCCTAGTATGCTCGATAGCATTCCACTACCGAATGTTCAAAGTCACAAGCTACCTCTCCCGATGCATTGACTTATCGATTAGACTCTTGTAAAGTGGCAGCATGTATACACGCATTAATTTCCATTCATGTGGGGGATTGTTGGATATTTGGGTCTTAAAAAACCAAATACGATTTTGCAAGGAAAAATTGAGGTGTCATCAATCGATGAAAGTCATAATTGACTTCAAAAAGGAAATCTACATTTCGCGTAGATGAATCTAGACTATTAATTTGCTCAAAACCGATTATGGGTGAATAAGAAATTAATTGTTTAAAATCAACCCAAAATTAGAATAGAAGGAAGTAGATGGGGAATAGTCCCACATCTGAAAATTCCAAGGGTGTTTGATTCCTTATATGTGTTGCTATGTTAATGGAGTTTAAAAGAAAAACACAGGTGTTCTCATCTCACAGAGGAGCAGGTCGTCGCACCTGCGGCCCGCCACCCTCCACGCGCGCACGCGTGCAATGAGCACTTTGTTGACGCACTTTGCACTTCGCACATACACATCGTCGAGAGGAGCATTGAGGAGCTTAAATTTATGCTCCAGGTGATGTGTCATGTGACGTGGAAAGCCTATGTGGCATTCGGGTAGGTAGAGAGATATTTGGACGCTGACAAGGCAAACGAATGACAACCGTTAGATCGAAGAGGGGTGTTGGATCGCAAGTGACGCGATCTGGAGCGTTGATTGCAAAGCGTCGTGATTTGACCGTTGGTAATGAGACTAGATCTGAAGCGTCAGATCGAATCTGGCGGCTGAAATCAATGGGGGAATGAAGGGTTACAACTATCCAAATCTGGCGACTGAGATCAAAGGGCTATCTGAAGGGTTACAACCCTCCAGATCGAACGGCCTAGATCAATCCTAAACCAAAGGTCACAGTCACTCACCAAAAGATACCTCAACTCTTCCCTTATATAAATAGAATCCCCTAGATGCTGAAATCATTCATTCGATCATCGAGAGTTCAAAAAGCATACATGTCATCTTCTGCATCCAGAGTCCAAAAAGCCTACGGGAAGGTTCGCTGGTCTCGAAATTTGAAGTGCTTCTATTTCGAGACATCATCGTTGTATCTTGGGAAATGAATTCCTGTTATCTGTAAGCATCTGTAGCAGAGCAATAACATTTTACGGAGATAGTGTCGAATACTAGCCTCGACGATATTATATCAGTTTGCATCCTCCCCGACAGCAACCCAACCGACTCACAAGATTTACATCTTAATGTCCCATCGAATATGAGCAACAAGCCCTTCGATAAAACTACTTTTGTCGAGTCATGAGTTTGGTTAAATAGTTGGAAAAAGCAACTAAGTATTACTATCATGATTTGATGAATTCTGGCCAACTCGCCGTCCACATTATCAAATTTAATAGGTTGAAAAAAAAAGATGAGAACTCCATCTACAAACACCTCATGATAAAAGCTCATGGTATGACTTGAACCAATTATACTATTGGATGGTGTCTCCTTCAAGGTTCGTAGAGGTAGGTTCGACTTTAGAACCATCTGGTGTGTGATGAATTTTTTTTTCTATAATTTTTTTTTATTCTTGAGGTTGGTGAGCCCTCGTAACTCCACAGTGAGGCCAACTCTAGGTTTGGTGTATCTTGTAGTTATGTACATTAAGGTTGTCCAGTTGATTCTTTATTACTTTTAATGCACAAGTGGTGCTTTCTGAAGAGTTTTGAAATTACTCAAATTAGGTTATTGAACTAGGTTCAAGATTTTGTATCCCACTGCATCTGGTTGGATACCTACAAGATGTGCTAAGATTCCTCCTCTTTTTTTCTTTGCATGAATCATGCACATGTTTTGCACAATATTTATTTTGTATTGTCATAACAAAAAGAAATCAATAAGAAACCCTTTAAAAAGACAGCTACAAAAGATAGAATCCTTTATTGGAGATTATGGCGGGACAATAACTTCAAAAGCTAGCAGTGGACTTAATCTTTTTTTTTTGGATTTACAAGAGGTATCCAGACTTACGCCCGACTAATCTGCTTAGCTGACCGGCCCTGCCCCACAACCTTCAACGAGAGTCCCCACCGGTCAACGAGGGTAAATCGCGGGATGGAGACACGTGACGACTTCACCACTAATAATATCGGTACCCGATGGCCCGACCACGAAGCAACATGTGGCGATTTCTTCCGTCAGCATACTACGTGCTCTACCAGGGAGGAATCGAACCCGGAAAGTGAGGGATCGCCCAAGTGAGTCATTACCAATCGCGCCATGCCCGCGGGGGCGGTCCAACAATGTTGGAATTAAGGTATTAAAAGCAGGTTACAGCTTTACAAGTGCTAGCTGGTCGGTCCAATACCTCATGCCTGCAGAACCATAGTTGTCAAAAGCGCAAGGTGCAAAAAAAAACACTCAAGGGTTTTGGGGCTTAAAGCGCAAAACACAAGGCGAAACGCGAGCTTTACGGAAAAAATTATAATAAACAAAAGAACTATTATATCTATTAAAAGTCTTTGAAAATATCTTTTTAATTTTAAATATATTTTTTATATATTTATAACTAATTTATATAAATTAATAAAATTTATAAGATTTTTTATATTTAAAATGTATATTATTTAAAATTTTAAATGTGATTTATATTAATTAATAAAATTTATTAAAGTTTTTTATTTTACATATATTTTTTATAAATTTTAAAATTGATTTATCATTTTATTAATTAATAAAATTTATAAGAAATATATTTTTTATATATTTAAATTTAATTTATATGAATTAATATAGTTTATTATTTTTTATTTTAAATATATTTTTATATATTTTATTGTAATAATTTAATTAGGCGTTATAAAAATATATTCAAAATATTCATTTAAGTTGGGAATTATTTGATTTAATTAAATCAAAATTAAAGAAAATTAATATATTAAAATCCTAAAATCGCAAGGATTTCTCGTGAAATCTTCGCGACGGTGAGACCGCGCCGATCGCACATCCGCTGGAGGCATCCCGCAATGCTTCCGGTGCCGCTAGGACTCGCGATCGACGACAAGGATGCTGGGTTGGAAAAAGAAGAAGAGAAGAAATATAACTTTATCAAATAAGAAGAAGAAGAACAGAAGAAGCACTTACCTGAGCCGCGATCGAAGAAGCAGTGTGGCAACGAAGAGAAGACGCAATGGTGGCGACAAAGAGGCGATGGTGAATGGTAGAGGAAGAGGCCGTTTGAGGCAAACAAAAATTTAAAGAGATTTAGGGTTGCTTTAAACTTTAAAAAAAAAAAAAGTTCTGCGCTTCGCTTTTACGTGAAGCGCAGTGAAGCGCACACTTCTTGGAAGCTTCGCGCTTCTGAGATCACATCATTTATTAAGCAATTGAGTGTTAATAATGCAAATCAAAATTCCAATATTTCGGTGCCTCCACAATCAAGCCAAGTGGTGAGAGTATGTGGCATTTGCTCTAGTCAAGAACACAATTCAGATTCATGCCCCAACCTCCATCAGGATGAGTCACTAGCGGCATTGGTTAGGGGACAATTTCAAGCCAGAAACAACCCTTACTCCCCTACTTATAACCCTGGTTGGAGGGATCATCCAAATCTGAGGTACGCGAATTCTTTTTACCAACAAGGCCCACAACAACAACAATTTCAGCAACCCCAACAAACTTTACAGCAGCCACAGCAATTTCAATCACAAAATCAGCAAATTCAACCCCAAAATCAGCATTTTCAGCCTACATTCCAGAATTTCCAGCAACCGTTTCAAGGGGTTCAACAAGGTTTCCAAGGGAATTTGAATTTTCAGCAACAATACCAACCTTCACATCAGCAATTCCAACAACCGCAGCAAAATTTTCAGCCTTGGAATCAAAGTTTTCAGCCCCAAAATCAAGGATTTCAGCCCAATCAATTTCAGCCCTCACCACAACAAGTTCCATTTCAAAATCAGAATTTTCAAGGTTGTAATTCTCAACAAATTTCTCCAACATTCCAGCCTACTTATCAGTCATTTCAACAACAATATCAGCCCTTCTATCAGCCCCAACAGTCCCAATTCCAACAAATGCAGCAAGGTAATATGTTTGCCGCCATACAAAACCTTGAGAGGCAAATTGGGCAAATGGCTAGTGAAATAAATCAAAATAACGCTCAAAGATCAGGCCAACTACCTTCTCAAGTTGTTCCTAACCCTAAGGGAAACGTTAACGCAATTTATTTGAGGAGTGGGAAGGTTGCATCAACTCAAAATGATCCAAGAGCTGAATTTTCTGAAAACAGGGCAGCATCTTCATTTCCAGCCCAAAACAGCCCCGAAACCATTCCAAATTCAGTTGATTCCACCCCTAGCCCGTGCTCAACTCCCTCGTCAAGCAATCCTGAAATTTTGGTGGAAAACGAAGCACAAATCAGTGGCGAAACAGATTTTACAGCAGCTCCAAAAAGTGGGACAGCAGCTCAAAAATCAGCCTCTTCCATTTCGGTTCAAGAGGAAGAATTTAGGATGCCCTTGCCTTTTCCACAGGGGAGAACTCCAACCAAAAGACAAGTGGAGGAGGAGAAAATCAAAGAGTACAATGAGCTAGTAAAACTTTTTAGCAAAGTAGAAATTAATGTACCCTTGCTAACGATAATTAAATAGGTTCCTAAGTATGCAAAATTTCTGAAAGATCTTTGTGTTCACAAGAAGAAACTTAAGGAAAATGAATTGGTCAGCATGGGGAAAAATGTTTCATCACTCATCCATGTCATACCTCAGAAATGTGAAGACCCTGGGACAAGATATAGGGAGCACCACGCTACATGATGCCATGCTGGATTTAGGAGTTTCCATTAATGTCATGCCCAGGACGGTCTTCCAGATGCTTGGCATTGGTTCTCTACAATCCACTGGAGTTGTGATTCAGCTAGCAGATAGAAGCTAGACCCGCCCAGCAGGAGTTATTGATGATGTTTTGATAAAAGTGAAGGAGTTGATTTTCCCTACAGACTTCTACATTCTAGACATGGAGGGAGAGTATCTTGCACGTAGATCCCCACTTATCCTTGGAAGGCCTTTTCTGAAGACTGCTAGAACAAAAATTGATGTATATGCTGGCACCCTTTCGATGGAGGTGGGAGACACAGTAGTCCAGTTTAGTATTTTTGATGTCATGAAGGACCCTAGGGGAGATCGTTCTATTATGAGCATAGACACCCCAGATGAGATTGTTGAAGCACAGTTCATTGCTGATGATGGTACAATTGACATAGTGGGAGGAGCTTTGATTTTAGAGGAAGCTGAGGAGATGAATGGAAAAGCATGTGACAGCCTTGATTTCAAAACTGAAGCTTTACCAGAGTTTTCTTGTTTTTTATTTTGTGATGATACTGCTATTGATAGTCCTAATCTTTTTAATAAGGTTGTTGCAGGTATTACTCAGGAGGCATGCACAGGAGATTATTCTACAGGTGTAGGGGATTGCACAGAGCTCCAGGGACCACCACCATTTCCAGAAAGTGTAGGGACTTGCATGATGGGAGCAAGTACCCAAGGATCACCTATTCCAGTTGAATGTCCACTAGAATTTGAGCCTGAGATGGAGGTATTTCTTGTAGAACCAACAGACATTTTTCAGCACGATCAGGTAAGTATTTCTTCTTTTCCTTTAGAAAATTTCAGGGAGATGTCTAGATTTGCATGTGAAGAATGTCTTGATACATCATTTGTGAAAATTAATTATGAGAATTTTTCAGAGGCACCCGGGCTTGATTTTATGCATTGCTATGATATTCTTGAGACAGATTATGCTAAAACTGATTGTGAAAATTTTTTAGAAGAGCCTGAAATTGAAGTTGTTTATTGTGAAGAATCTCTTGTTATTTCTTATGCTGAAATTGAATGTGAAAAACTTCTGGAGATACCTGAGATCGACTTTATTGAGTGTGAAACATTTCTTGATATACCTCATGTAGAATATGCTTGTGAAAAATTTACTGAGGTACCAAAAATTGATTTTATTGGATGCGATGCATTTTTAGATACATTTTATGTAAAGATTGATGATATTGCACTTCTTTCTTACCCTACACGCTTGAGAAAGGTTTTACATGTTTTTGCAGGGTCCCAGAGATTTCTTGAGTGGGTACTCCATCTAGACAGTCTTCAACCCCCTGGAAGGTTTTCCAAAAAGAATAAAGAGGGAGGAGATGATCTTACTTTGACTCATAGCACTCCACCTTTTAAATGGCTCTTGGACCTAAATCGTCCACGGTCACCTGAACATTTTGCTGTCAAGTTTAAGTATGGGGGAGTGATGCAAAATAAAATTGAGCAAATGAAGGAAATTTTTTCAGCTACTCCTACTCCTCCACTGCCACGATGGAGATTAATTCTTGATAGAATCCGACCGCCAGAAATAAAGGGGAGTTTGTTCCTTCTTGCATTTTCTTTTATTGCATGTTTCATTTTTATGTTCTTTAGAAGTAGAAGTTTCTTTTAAAAAGAGTTCTTGCTAATAAATGTGTGAGTAGAGTAGAAGAATAAATAGGAGACATTGTAAATACCATTTTATGCCTTTTGGCACTTTTCCTTGATGAATAGGAATAAATGTATCCCTTTAGGCTATCTTGATAACATTTTAGAGTCTTTTGGAAACAAATTAAATTTGGTTGTTAAAACTTAAGGTTTGAGCTCATGGATGAAATCTTGGATGCTTGAGTACTACTTGGCCATGGATTCTTGATTGAGGACATAAGATGAATTAATTGTACCTAGTGAGGATTAGCATTATTTTTTTTGTGACACATACATGTAATTGTACTCTAGAACTTACTTAGGTTTTTTCAAAACCATATTTTAATGATTGGATCACATCTATAGAGGCTAATAAATTTGTTTACCTTTCCATATCAATTCTTGACACTAATCATGATCTTTCTATTTTTCTTTCCTTATTTCCTACTCCTAACCATACTTTCTAGGGACTTGTTTGCTTGGGGATGTTCTTTGATGCTATTTTGCCCGAGACGGACAAAAGATTAAGTGTGGGGGAATGGTTAGTGATTTGGAATCAAGTTTTATCAAGGATGCACTTCTTTTGAAAAAAAAAAAATTTATCATGTGCCAAATTGAGTTGAGTTTGGTATCAAGATCAAGCAAGAAGAAGTAGTTAAGGAAGACAACAATTGAGGCATCTAAATTCTTGCTCATTATTTAAAGATCCAAGGGGCATACAATGAAGAAGAAAAAAAACTGCAATGTAGAAAAAAAATTGGCACGCAAATGAAGAAGATGTATCAAAATTGCATTGGAGCATGTTTCGGCCATTATACTAGAGGATGAATTGCAGCTGTGATAACTTGAAGCCAATGCAGAAATTATGTGCTAAGTTGAATTCAATTGAAGAAGGAAGAAAATCTAAGCCAAAGTGGAAAGGAAATAAAAATGACACAAGGAAGCAAATTGCCAAGCTTATTAAGTGGGAAAAGATGTTTCGAAATCTAAATAATCTGGAAATACTGGAAGTGAAAAGCTGTGAGGTGCTGAAACAATTGAGGACTCTGTTTTGAATCTTTATTGAAAAAAAAAAAATCGGTTGGAAACTTTGAGAGCAGAAAAAAAAACAAAGCAGAATTTTGAGTTTGGTTTCACTTGAGGGCTCTAGATCTGGGAGAGGTTTGGAAGCTACTGGTTTTGAGAAATCAGATATGAATAAAAGGAAGCTGCAACTGAAAATGGAAAGTAGCAGCTGAACAGAAAACAAAAAACAGAAAAAAAAAAAACAGTTTGAGAAAAACAAAAGGAACAAAGTTGGCACACAATGAGTTGTTGGCACCATGAAATCAGTGGAGATATTCTCATCCGAATCAAAGTTTTGTTCCAATACATTCTGATTTCATTAGAGAAAAGAAAGGAAGATAAAAAAAAAAATCAGAAAACAAAACAAAGAGCAAGATTGGCACGCAAGATGAAAAAGTGGCACAAAGGAGTTGAGAAGGCTTTTTCATCAAAATTTTGAAGGGCAATACCAAAGCCTCCCTCTACCACACTTTGGATTTCATTATGATGATTGACGAGAGGGCAAAGTACATCAAAAATATCCTTGAGCATTCAAGTCTTCCACTCATTCAAATTTGCTATTTTCTTGGCTTTTACCTAATTTTTTACCATTTCATATATCTCTCACTTTTGAATAAACTTTTATAGATGTAGATTTGAATCATGAATAATGGTGGAGAGTAGATAACAAGCAAGCATATGGTAGTGCAAAAAGCATGTGTGTATGAGTGAGCTCCATTTTCATCATGTATTTAGACCTTAGGAAGAGAGCCACCAAAAAATTTCCCTTGAGAGGTTTAGTGAGTGAAATTCATCTCAATGAATCATGAAGGTTGAAATTGTTAAGTTGTTGATTTAAGGACAAGATATTAATCCATAGAGCTTAGATTTTTGAGAATTAACAACCCTAGGTAATTTCTTTTCAATTGCTTCTACTTATGTTTGAGAAAAAGCTAGGGGATACATATTTAGTACTTTTCGCGAGACGCTCAAGCTTAAGTGTAGGGGAGTTGATAAGTATCATTTTATTGATCATTTTATATGCTTAAATCCGTGTTTGACCCATATTTTACTTGTGTAATTGTGGATTTACCCTAGGTTCTAGGATTTATACTCTTTTTGGACCTAATTGCAAATCTTGATATATTTGAGTTGTTTTGTCACTAAATTTTTGATCTACTTTTGTAGGCTTGGAAGGATCATGGACCTAGGTCATGTTGGGTCAAAGTTGAGTCAAAAGTGCACTGGATCAAGTAATCAAGCGTCAACTAATATGGACCGTCCGATGCAAGAACGGTTAGATCTAGACCATCTGAGAACTTCTGATCAATCCGAGCTGGGATTAAGTCTAATCGAGCGATCAGATCAAGATCTGAAGGTTTCAGCCCAATCGGAGATCATCTAGCCGTTGGATCACGATCAGAGGGATCTAGACCATCCATTCAAAGATCAAGGTGATCTGAACCATCGATTGGAGATCTGGCAGATCCGAGCTACCACGAGGATGATCCTGACCTCTGATCAAGATCTGGAAAATTTGAGTCAAATCGGACAAGTATCAACCGTTGGATGAAGTGGGATTAATCTGAGTCGTTCACTGTTTAACTACTTAAACCAACTCCCTGTTTCAGATCTGTTGTCGCGACCTCACTGAGCTTCAGCCACTGTCTTCATTTTTTCCAAGCTTTTCATTGTTTTCTTTCAAATTTTCTTCATCAGAGGCGTGACCAACTCGATCATCACCTTGGAGCAAGATCTGAATCCTTGGAAGAAGCTTTAATGGAATTTCTATCTCGGATTTGCATCAGAACAGGGGTTGAGTGAGGGTTTCATCAATTTCTGATTTCTGATCAAATTGATTGCGATTTTGTGCTGTTTTCTTCAATCGGAGCTATCTGGAGGGTCTCTGGAGCACACTGATCATCAACCAATCTTCCTAGCAGCCCTTCATCGCCGGATCAAAGAGATCGGATTGGAATTCCAGCTGCGTGCAATCTGAGAGCAGATCTGAAGTTGAAGACATTTTTCCATTGATTTGCGAGTTGAAGGGGTTCAAGCCCTTGCGTGACGAACAAGGAGATCTTGAAACATGGGAAGGATCGAGGCTTAGTTCTTACTGCTTTTCTTGTTTTCCTAGCTGTAATTTCTGTTTCAGCACTTCATTTCTGTTCTGCACATGTATCAGATGTTTCGTCTTCGTTTCTGAATTTTTCCAGCTTTAGTTAGGTTTCATTCTGCAAGTAGTTAGCTAGTGAACTTGTTCAAGAAGCAATTGCATTCAATTTCAGTTTATTTTCTGTTTGTAGCTTGCGTATCAAGTGGACATTGCGTATTAGCCCTGTTTTCTGCGGTGTTTTTACAGTTTCTGAATTCAGTATCAGTCTATTGGATTGTTCCCTGTAGTTGGTAGCTTTTCAGTTATGCATTCTAGTTAGCTAAGTTGTTTGTGTAATGAATGATTGAAATTAGATCAGTTTACTTTGTATTGATTCAATTCTGAAACTTAGTTTCAATTCTGCATTTTTGCATCAATTTGGTTGTGTATCAGTGTTTGTCTTCGGCCTGAGTTTCATATCAAGTTAGTTTCTTTCCACCTTCTGAATTCCTATTGTAGGTTGTATCGTTTACGAGCATTTTCATTTAGTTTCTGCATTAAACTCCAGTTTTGATCTGCACATTAGTTAAATTCTGCATACCAACTTAATTCTTTGCAAATTCAGTGTTAAGTCTGTATGTCTCAGTTTTTAGCTTCTTAAGTTGTATCGAGCAGCCTTTAGATCTCTTATATTTTGTTTGAACATTAGATTGTGCACTCGAATTGGCTTGATCTGTGAGTTTAATTTCTGTATTTGAAGTAATTCTGCAATTTGGCACATTGTTACTGCATTTCTTGTTCTAAATTGTTCTGCTCTTGTATCTGAAATTGTTTGTTTCAGTTTTGAGTATCACTTACTGATAGTTTGATTTCCAAGCTAAATTGATAAGTCTTGATTCGGAATTCATCAGTAATTAGCTCTGCATTTAGGATCAACCTTTGGTACATGAGTTTCTACCTTTTCGTATCAAAGGTGATTAAATTCTTTCACTTTGAATCAAAGGCAGCTTTGGCATTGATAGGCATCAAGTTAATTGAACTGTTTTGGTGAGCCATGATGTTTGAAACCAATTAGTCTTGCATTCGGAAATTTCTGAATTTTCTCATTCATGTTTGCATTTGCTTGTTCCCGAATTTTGTAGCTAGCTGGTGTTTGTTTGTCTTAAGTTTGAATTCTAAAGCAAGTTGTTCTTTTGCATTAATCTCAATCGAAAAAAAAAAGTTAACCTTGTTTGATCCATTTACTTTGCATTTAGCTGCTATTAAATTCAAATTTGTTTCCCAAATTTAGTTAAGCTGCTTTGGTTGCTTAGGTTTCCAATTGCTTGATGTCATTAGTTGTCTTATACTTTGTTTAGCTCACTTAGTCAAGTTTCTTACATTTTCTTGCGTTTTCATTTCCTTTTCATTGCATTGTTATTTTTATTTGCAAACAAATCCCAAATTTTATTTGAAACCCAAAAACATCGACGACACATAACTCGAGTACAAATCGAGCAACTTGAACTAGCCCTAGGAAAAATACGACCTGTGGCCCCTTTACTACGCTTTTCTTCTTTGATTGCAAAAAGGATTTCCAGCTTTATAAATATCTAAATTTGAGACCCACATTCGTGACACCTCCAATGGGTCCATCAATTACCACCTAAAGCACTGCCTCAGCCTGAGGCGGTGCGGTTAATGCCCGCCTCTCGCCTAGGTGGCCGCCTCAACTGCCATTTAGAACACTAGTCAAAACTAATTATGTGAAATACCTGGCCGCCTAAGTAGTCTGCCTAAGCCATTTTCAAAAAGGATCACCTTGTTGAATACTTCCACAGATAAGGTCCTTAATTGTAGGGATCATAATTGATTTAGATTAGCTTGATTATAGGGATAAGATCCTTAATTGTAGGGATCATGATTAACTTGATTACAGGCATTAAGTGATAGACATATCATAATTATAGGATTGTCTTTCCCTCCTTATGTATATAAATACCTACATGTATTCATATTATGGTATCAAAAATAAATCATCTCTTTCTCTTTTACATGGTATCAGAGCAAGCTCTCCTTCTCGGACTTTTTTTTTTGCCACCACTACTATTGTTGCTCCTCTTGCTACTACGACATCCCTTATTGTCGATTTCAGCGTCGACGTCCTTTGCTGTCGATTTCAATGCTGATATCCTTTGTTGCTAATTTCAGCGTCGACGTCCCTTGTTATCGCCTTCTACTGCGACTGTCGTTGCCTACAACTGGAACCAGCACTTCTCTAATTTGCTACTACTCAGATGCTGTCTCTGGTTTCTCTTGCTAGTGTCCTGACATCGGTTTTTTCTTATCTTTCGACGCTTCGGCAATAGCTACTCGCGGCCATGGGTCCTTTCAGGGTCGTAATAGTAGTCGCGATCGCGATCGTGGTCGTGGAACTGATACCACCAGGAGTAGCCGTTCGTGTGTTCATTGTGGTCATCCCAACCATGTCTCCGAGAAGTGTTGGGTGAAGTTTGGTAAACCTAACTGGGCTAATAATGCATCTATCAAACTATCGACTCCATCACTGGACATTGGCAAACATGAAGATATGGTGTATATTTTTCGTACTGATTATGAGAAATTCCTTCGCTCTTCTGCTAACATTCCCTCTGCCACTATTACCTCATCCTCTTTAGGTGTGTTTGCTATGTTTTGTAATAAATTTGAGATATTGGATTCTAGTGCGTCTGCTCGTATTACTGGTAACAAGTCTGTTTTCTCTTCCTCTTTTGTTTTCTCATCTTTATCCCCTGCCCGTCTAACCAATGGTACTTATTCTCTGATTATGGGAAGAGGTTATCAAGCCCACTATAAATATCACTCTAGAAAATGTTCTCTTTGCACCTAAATTTCCTATTAGTTTAATGTCCATAAGCAGCTAACAAAAGCTCACAACTATTCTGTATCTTTTTATCCATCTTATTGTATTTTTCAGGACATACACACTAAGAGGATGATCGGTAGAGGACATTAGAGTGATAGCGTATACTATCTGGATTCGGTTATACCTGTAAGTTCTCGGGCACTCTCATCAATTGTGTCTCCTTATCAGTGGCATTGTCGTCTAGGTCACTCATCTTCTTCTGCTCTCAAAAGTTTAGTTCCCGCTCTGTCTACTGATTTCCAATGCGAGTCCTGTGACTTTGGCAAACACCATTATACTTTTTTCCTTCTAAAGTTGATAAACATAGTTCTTTTGCATTTGAACTTGTTCATTGTGATGTTTGTGGACCTAATAGAGTCGACCAGAGGAGGTTTTCAGTATTTGATAATTATTGTTGATGATTATTCTCGTATGACTTGGTTATATTTATTCAAAAGTAAGAGTGAGGTTCCTGAGGTGTTAACATCATTTTATAATGAAATAAAAACTCAATATTTTGTTGTCTTGCATATTCTTTGCATTGCTAATGCACTTGAATTCACTCAGAAAGCAATGCCTATATTCTGTGATTCTCACAGCATAATACATCAAACCTCTTGTTCATACACTTTCCAACAAAATGGAGTTGTTGAACGCAAATATCGTCATATTTTAGACGTAGCTTGTACTCTTCTTTGTCACTTGCATGTTCCTAAGTATTTTTGGGTGATGTTCTCACAGCTAGTTTTCTCATAAATAGAATGTCGTCTACTGTGTTACATGAGGGTATCCCCTTCTCTTGTCTTCACAAATCTCTTCTCTGTGCCTCCTCGCATATTTGGTTGTTTGTTTTGTTCATAATTTTATTTATGGCTTGGATAAATTATCTCCTCACTCTATTAAATGTATCCTGCTTGGATATTCTCGCACAAAAAGGATATCCTTGTCTTAATCCACTCACAAAACGCAATTACCCCTTGCTAATGTTACGTTTTTTTGAGTCTCAACCATACTCTTTCCCGGTGTAGCTTAGTCACATGATACATAAGTGCCTCCTCCATTACCTATCCCACCATCTGTCTGACTGTCTCCCACTACAGATGCTCCGTCTCCTAAATCATTGTAGGTGTACACGAGGCGTGCTCGATCAGAACCAGATTCATGTCCCTCACATCTTCTTCCTGCAACTCCTGATGCTTCTTGTCCCTCCGATATTGATCTGCCTATTGTTCTTCGTAAAGGTATTCGGTCGTGCACTACTTATCCTTTGTCTAATCATATCTCGTTTGATTACCTTGGTCCTGCGTTTCGCGCTTTTACTGTTTCTTTATCATCTACAAAACTTCCTACTTTGAGGCTTATCAACACTAGACGAATAGCAATGGAAGAAAATGTCTACCCTTATCTCTCGTGGTACTTGGGAGCTGGTGGTTGCATCACCTTCTATTGATATTGTTGTCTGTCATTGGGTATTTACTCTGAAATTTAAAACTGACAGTATTATTGATCTATACAAAGCTCGTCTGGTAGCCAAAGGATTTACACATAATTATGATGTTGATTATTTTGAGACGTTCTCTCCTACTGCTCGCCTGAATTCTATTAGAGTTCTATTTTCCTTGGCTGTCAATCAATCTTGGTCAATATATTAGCTAGATGTGAAGAATGATTTTCTTTATGGCGATTTGCACGAAACCGTGTTTATGGAGCAACCTCCACGGTATATTGCTCAGGAGAAGAATGCCACTATGGTTTGCAGACTTAAAAAGGTATTTATGGTCTTTAAACAAAGCCCCAAGCCTGGTTTGATAAATTCAGTAATATAATCAGTGTTGTTAACTTCCAACAGTGCAAATCGGATCATTCTGTGTTTGTACGACAAAGCATGAATGGGATTATCGTGCTTATGGTTTATGTTGATGACATCCTAATATCCGACAGTGATATAGGTGGGATAGAAGAAACTAAGAAGTACTTGCAGCAACACTTTGTGACAAGGGATATAGGACATTCTAAATATTTCCTGGGAATTGAAATTGCTCACAACAAGTGTTAAATAAGAAAATTTTGGTAACCAGCCGGGAAATTTCTCGAGACGAATGTATGGTCACCGGATCCTTAGGTAAGTTGTAGGGGGGTTTAAATTTGTTAAACCCTAGGGTTAAAGGGCTGAGAAACTTAAGTTAGGGACTCAGTTGGAATTTGGTAGGTTAGGAGGGCTAAAACACAAAAACATCCTCACTTAAAAGCCTCGGTCGCACCCCATTTCTCTTCACCCGATCGCAGCCAAACCCATCCACCCCGATCCCTCTTTCTTCCTCTCCTCACAGGCCACCGTCAACGCCAACCATCACCTTCTCCTCAACGAACCTCGGCGGAGCAGAAGGGAGCAACTAGGGTTGATCTGGTGGTTGGCTGGCGGTGACATCAAAACCCTCCTTGCTTCAACCGATCTACTCACCAGATAAAGAAGAGAAAGGGTTGCACAGGCCGGCGAGGGGGAGCATCTAGGCCAGACGTTGGCAGTTTCAGCTAGGTAAGCCACAGATTCGCTTGATTTCATTCTTGTACTCCTTTAGGGTTGGCATTTTGGTGCCAAAGGGTGAACCAGTGCCGAATCTGTGCTAGGGGGAAAAGCTTCTCTTCTCCCCAGCGACTGCCTATGTTCATCCGCTTGGAGTAAGGATAGCGAAGGGGGAGTGAGCCCTGTGTTCAAGCTGGATGTCGGTGCTGACTGGGCTAGCTTCTTCCTCAATTGTTGGAATCAACGATTCTGATTGGAGCCTCTGCCGGTGATCAACTGAGGTAAGGGTTGGCTCATTTCGAATACAATTGCGTAGGTGCTGAGTGATTTCTATAGATGCAGTGATGTTGGATGTTGGAATGTAGGATTTGGTGGAATCGAATGGTCTATTTCAAGCTCTGTTCTCGCCAGAGCTGAGTTCGTGCTTGCTGGATATTGGTTTAGAAGGGATCAGAAGCTTGCAACCCATCCTCTCTCTTGCTGCCAAAGTTGGAATTGCTGTGGGTGACCAGGAACTCCTTGTCGCAAGGTAACGATTGGTGCTTGAGCTTATTGTTCTGTTCTGATAATGGATTATATCAGTAGCACTGTGTGATGTTGGTTCTTTGATCCTGTTACTGTGAATTGTTGCAAAGTTGTGGAGGGAATACGAAATAGAAACAGTGTAGCTTGACACCATACCGTATTGCAGTGGTTTTGGAAACTTGGAATAACCTTGAGTAGGTGATCAGGGTAGGGTTGGATAGCAAATCTGGGTCGTTTAGTGAGAGGAGGATGTTGTGAGGGTTGGACTTGTAGAGTTAATTTTTGAATTGGAACATGAGGTTAATTTGTTTACAGTGCAAGAGCTTTTATTTGGGTTGAGGTTAGGTTTAATTGGAGATTTAAACCTAATAACCTAAACTTGATGAATTTGAATTCGAAATAAACCTAAAATAAACTTAATCTTAATTACAAGGGGTAATTAGGAATCTTACATTTAATTAGAGGTAATTAAATGAAAAGAGTGGCTAAGTTAATCCTAACATTGTTTAGGGATTTATTAGCTAGTTACCATTGCTTTGTGATAGCTATTTAAATATGTCCTTTGATACAGGGCCTTGATTTGAATTTATTGTTGCTGATTATTGGCGGGTGGTTCTCTTCGCATACGGATTCTTCCATTTGTAGGCGAGTATTTCTTACTTGTTTCTTTAGATCTACTTTATCTTTATGCATGATTATTTATTTTATTTGCAGTAAGTTTTATTTACATTAAATCTGCTACCGTTGTTATCCTGCTTGATACTTGTTGCTTGATCTTGGATATGATTCCATTTCCCTTCTATACAGTCTCGTTTATTATTATCATCTGGTTTTGTATAGCATTTGTGCGAGCATGTGTACATGGATCTAGTAGCATGTCATCGTTTGTTTGCATTGATTGATTCTAACTATACTTGCATGGGTACCTAGATGTGTGATGATTAAGTTATGATACATGTTTTCCACCTGTGCATGTTAGGTTGAGTTATGTATTGATGATCTGGTAGGGGTTGCATGTATTAGAGTCATGCACCATCCCTGCATTGTTGCATGCCGACGATCATCAGCTCCCTTGTGGTCTGAGCCCGTCATCCGGTATATGATATGCAAACATGGCTACTCATGGGTTAGTGGATACCATTGGGTGTGTGCATTTGCTCTGTACTGATCCGCTCAACCGCTCATGGGTAGTGGTTCCAAAGCGTGGAAGCAGGCAGGGATCCCTCCTCTTCCCATAGACCAGAGGAGATAAGAGAGATATCTCCCCCATATGTACATGAGACGGAGCGAGAGCTCCACCAGCATCCTGTCCACCCGGTCACTTAGGAGCAGTAATGCCAGAGTGCGGAGAGTGTCACAGCTCTACTCACTCGGCCGACACATATGACATGTCTCGGTGGCTTAACTGACGTCAAGGATGATCATGTCATTGCATCATATGCATATGATGCATTGTGCATTTGATTGTGATTGTTGTACTTGTTTGCTACATATGTTTGACATGCACATATAGAAGATATTATATGTTTGGTTTAATGACCCTACACCTGCTCGTATAATAAGGCAAAATACAAACAGCTTGTTGGGAAACTCATCTACTTAATAGTAACAAGACCTGACATCTCCTTTACAGTTGGAATAGCAGTCGGTGTATGGATAATCCAAATGAAGTTCACTAGGATGCCGCTATCAGGATTCTTAAGTACATTAAGAAATCCCCGGGAAAAGGATTATCATTTAAAAGAAATGGGCACCTAAAGATTGAAGCTTATTCTGATGCTAACTATACTGGATCTAAGACCAACAAACAGTCCACTTTTGGATATTGCACTTATATAGGGGGAAATCTAGTAGCATGGCGAAGTAAGAAACAAACTGTTGTTGCTAGGTTGACTACCGAAGCCAAGTACAAAGTCATGGCTCACACTGTAACCGAGATGTTATGGCTGAAGAATTTGCTTGAGAATTAGGGTTCACCTACAATGAACCACTACCAATGTACTGTTATAACCAAGTCGTTGTTCAGATTGCAAGTAACCCAATTTTTCATGAAAGGACTAAACATATTGAGGTTGGCTGTCACTTTATTCGCGAGTGTGTATGAGTCAGAAAATTATCACTCTATTCACATCATCGTCCAACCAAGTTGCTGAAGTCTTCACTAAAGCATTAGAAGGAAAATGATTCTCAGAATTTTGTGATAAGTTGAATACAATTGACATATATGCTCAAGCTTGAGAGGAGTGTTGAATACTTCCACAGATAAGATCCTTAATTGTAGAGATCATGATTGATTTAGATTAGCTTAATTATAAGGATAAGATCTTTAATTGTAAGGATCATGATTAGCTTGATTATAGAGATTAAGTGATAGACATATCATAATTATAGGATCATCTTTCTCTCTTTATGTATTTAAATACCTACATGTATTCATATTATGGTATCGAAAATAAATCATCTCTTTCTCTTTTACGTACCTAATAGGGGACACCTTGCAAATAGGTGAACCAGCCCCTTGATGAAATTGGCTAAGTGGTTGCCTGCCTTTTAGAACTATGGTGAGAAGGGAAACAAAGGTAAGTCAAAGTAATCAAAAAGATCCATAATACCAAGTTGATGGAAACCCAATTCCAATCAAGATGGAGAATTAGATTAAAGGAAAGGGTAAATAGTTGATCACTTGAAAGGGAACAACCTCCATAATGCCAGTCGTAGGATATTTTATTTCATAAATTTGGAGATTTCCAAAGGCTTTTATTTCTAGGCATGAAGGAGGTTCTTTGTCTATGATAAAATAACTAATTCAAGAAAAATAAAGGGAATAGCTATTGACTTGAATCACTTACCGCTGCATGCTGATATCTTGGAGATGGTGGCACGCCAGGAGCAAGGGTCCACTCCCATTGACCATTTGTATGCATAAGCAGTCCATAAGCATCAGATAGAGGCTGCAAAAGAATTTAGCAGGTTTCTTAACCAGCATTCTCTGTAAAGGAATCCTTTGACTGTCTTGTTGCTTGTATGAACTTGGTAACAGAAACCAAGTTTGAAAAGCAGACAAAAGAACAAATATCACTTAAAGAACAAACCAACGTGAAATCAAAGCAATAAATACATGTTTAGCTCAAGTTTCAAAATCTCAAGTCATGCTGGAGTGTCGGACTTTACTGGAATATGATATTGTTTTGGTGTCATATCAATGTTCGACGTATGGTGCAATGAAAAATTGGATGGGGGGAGCAGGAAAGACATGAAAATTAATAAAAAGAAAAAATATAAATCTATATTCCTAACTCTCATATAGATTTCATACAATTTAAACATTAAATTAAATGAACATAAGCAAAAATAATAACAAAATCCATTAACTTGACGCATTTTGTAGCGTGTCAAAGGGTGTTAAATGTTAGTTTGGCAGTATACTCATTGGCATAATAATAAGCTAGTAGTTTCGAGTTTTGATAATTTTTCAGAACAATAGGCTTCCACTGTACCGCCCAGTACAGTACAGAACAATACAGTATGAATAATATTAAGCTAATGCAGTGCACCAGCTCATGCCAATTTGTTACACAACTTTGAAAATGGGAATCTTTCAAAGGCTTTAGTGAAATTGTTTGCAAATTGATGCTTGGTGAGGATATGTGGAATCACAATCTTTATAAAAGAATTTCAGATTATCAATCCTCCTCTATCTGCTTGGTCATGAAACATAACTACTTGCAACATAAATAACTAAGTTTACTATCAGAATGAACAAAATAAAAATTACCAGAGTTTTCAATAAAGGTCTTTACTCTTCAACTATTATCTCTGGAGCACATTAGGTCATAGTAACACTCAAAAGAATGACACAAGTCCACCAAAAAGGATGACTAGTGGTATATCATGTATCCAAAAATTACAAAAAAAAAGGTTTTAGGGTTTATTCATGTCTGATGAAGTATCAGATCTGAAAAGATGTCTGAAGATCTATATACATGTATCTGCAAGCTCCTGAATATCCTCTCAACATCTAATTGTCCCTCTCCAAAAAAAAACTACGATTAGGTGGACATCTCTAGGCGCGTATGAAGTCAGCCTCAAATCCTCCGCCATAGATCTGCAATAGGCGGGCACTAGATGCTCCTGTGTCCCCAACACTTGTCCAAAAAAGGTGCACTCGATCCTCCAAATAATCCTATCAATCTCTAGTGGGAAGCTTCCGTTGTGCCAACGTCCAGAATGTGACTACATAACTTGGTTGAATGTAAGGCTTCCACACTATCCGGGCCTATAGCACCCTAGGACTAGAGAAGAAGTCATAAGCCCGAGCCACTCCTCCCTCCTATGAAAGCCACTCTGTCAGTCTCTGTCTAGCCGCTTCAAGTGACCTCGCAGCCTCTAGGATGAGATCTTGTATGCGTAGCAAGCGCTTGATCAGTGAGGAATCTGAATGAGCTACATATCATGTTCTTTGTGATCAAACCCTTGACACCCATGTCACGGATAAACAATCTTACAAAAGAACAAGAGCTCACTATTGTCACACTGCAGTTCAAGATTTATGGAAAAAGAATACTGTCCGCCGGGTTCCTGAGCTAATCTACATAACTGACTCCTAGTATTATGTATCAATCACTATTGAGCCAATGCCCATCAATAATTCTAGGACTAACATCTCTTCTAATTGTATCTTCATTTCTTGGTATTTTTCATCAAATTTATGAAAGATCCTTTGATCTTTCAAAATTAATCAAGGTTAGCATGACTTTGACACTGCTCTAAGAAGCTACAAAATAAAACTTCCTTTTGTCAGTGATAATTCAGTAGCATAAAAATTGTTAACTATGCTGTTACTGCCATAATGAATGTGGCAAGTAATTAAAAGTGGGAAGTTAGTTGAAGTGTTTTTATGTGCACAAAATTATTATGTGAAGTTATAAGCAAAAAAAGGGAGGTTCCATGGAATTGATCAAGTTGTGGGTACTCAAGGACAACTGAATGAAATTGAACCGTAGCTGAGTATATTTACTGTGAATGGGAATGAGGGATCATTAATGATTAATTTAACAACGCATTTATCTCTTCTAGAGATCTTGTCATCTCTCAAGTTAATTTCCCAAACTGGTGGTTCAATACTTCAATCATTATGAGCTCACAAACTATTAGATAGCCCAGAATATCTGATGCTCAAACACGCCGATAGTAAATCAACCAAGATGATGAGTTTCACAACATCTTCAATAGAAAGCATCTAATCAACTCAAATATTAACCAAGAAATCTCAGTAAGTTAACCTACTAAAATTAGTCAAAAAAGTGCAGAGCATTGAACTGTAGATTCAAAGAAAATTGACATATAAGAACAGTTCGCACCATTCCGGAAGAATCTCTTCCCCCACATAGCAAAAGCATGCCATCGGAGCGTGCACTTGCAGTGGCATACCTGTGTAAAGTATAATGGATGGAAAAAAAAAATGTCAAAACATAGAAGCTAAATTGAATGTATCAATTTAAGATAGCATACAATGTGTCATACACTCATGCCAACTGATTAGAATAGAGGTTCTAAATCAATTCGGATCACACCTCTGATAAATGGTAACTTGATGTGGGCGTGTGTCTGTAGAGTAATGTAAAACTGAATGCATAGAAGTTTGGCATATAATAACAAAACACCATTACAAAGGTCAAATTGGCCTGTTATACGTATAATTATTAGTTTATAGATGTTATCAACATTCTTACAACAAAATCTACTTGAAATGAAAGAAAGAGAAGACCCTCAACATTAGGAGTGGGATATTTACTAAATTGCAAAGAGAAAAGAAAAGAAAATTTTTATCTTTTATTTTCCTAATTCCATCCTGCATAATATAATTCAAAATTTTACCATTATGCTTATTGTTTTTGGTTTCTAGAATTAACAAATATTGTAATTTGCAACTGCATTTTGTGATAGCTATACATATATTGTCTCATATTAGAGACAATAAGTATAGGTATACTTCTTCTCTATTTCATAAGTATCGTGAAAAAAGAAAAACATACACATGACGTAGAGAATTCTAAAAAAGAAATGTGTTAACGTAACATATATTAATATAACTGATATGTATAAGATATAATAACAAGAATAAAGACTCTAGACAAATTAAAAGAAGTGTTTCTTATAAAGATGAGGTTACATCTCATATCTTTTTACATTAGTCATGAATGAATTCACAAGACACACCCAAGACACGTTACCATGATACATATTGTTTGCATGTGACAATTATATTATTGATGTGACACATGACAAGTAAATGCTAAGCTTAGTTTTACACTTAGTAAAGTAAAAAATATATATATATATGAAATTTAAGTTACTAGTAATAAACATAGCAAGGCAAGTTTAAGATAACAGACGACAAATTATACATACTTGAGAACTTTAAGTATATCGTTTTTGCAAAAGGATGAAAGGGTTGATTGAAATGTTTTATATAGGATACAAACAAGATAACTAAATTGGAGTAGAGTGTTTTATGTTTTGTTATTATCGTAAAATACCTCTAAAACTTAAAGAAAATTTTACAAAATGATAATTTAATCTACTACGTTATATAGAGCCGAATATTGGGTTAAAAATCAAGCACATGAGCAGAAAATGAGAGTCACAAAGATGAGGATATTAAGGTAGATAAGCAAACATACGAGGATATACATGATAAGAAATGATAATATTAAAGAAAAAGTTGAAATTGCGTCTATTAAGAGAAAACTCCAATAGGAGCACTTAAGATGGTATGTACGTCATGGTTAAAATGTCAACCCATATTGAAGTTTCGGTTTGTGACCGGAACAATATGATTTTGATACTATATCGTGTCGTGTTAATATAGGTTCGGTATTTTTAAATATAAAATATATTAATTAAAAATTAATAATCTAGATATTAAAAAATATAATTTAAAAAAGATCAAGGTGCCTCTATATGGTAAATAAAAAATAATTTATTATATATTTTCAGATTAAAATAAATAATATATATATTAAATTATTGGGATAATTTTATTAGGGTTTGATTAAACATATTTAGATTATCCTATTTATAGCTAGGATTTAAATAAAATTATTAACTTAAGTTTAATTATTAATCTAAGTGCTGCATCACACCCATGGGCATCCCCGCCACGACCCGCGGAAGTGATCTTGATTTAGACCATGATATCCATATAATCTCATTTCATACAATCACCAATAAACCATGAGACAAACCCTTGTTCAAGGAGTATAATCAAGGATCTTGATTTAGACATCACATTCTATCATCCAATAGCCATTTTTCTCTAACCCTACTGCTCAGTCGACTGCCCAAATAGCAGTCGACTGCGAAAACTTACAGAGAGCTTCTGGGCTGAAAATTCACTCGGATCAGTCGACTGCCCCCCAGGGCAGTCGACTGATACCTGATTTTCAGGTTTTCAGCCCAATTTCAGAAATCCCTAAATAATTCTACAAATCTCCAAAAATTATGAAATTTCGTGGGGAGATTTGTAGGGCCAATGTCTACTTGGGAAAAATACGTTTCCAAACAAATGTACTCCGGATCCCAAGATTGGCACGAAACTCAACTTTCTCTAAAATGTATCATTTAAACTCATTCTAAAAGTTCTAATTTCGACTTCTCCTATCTTCCAATGCTTGATGACAATTCATTTCTATCATGGAATTATGTGGTATTCACACATTAAAACCTAATATAACCGTATTTCATATTTTTCTCCCTAAATTCCCTTTTAATGTGTCAAAACCTAGGATTAAGACTTACCCAAGTTTTCCAACCCTTTTTGGCACATTTCACCTAACTTCCTAGGAGAAAAACTCTTGAGATCCATTTAGGGGTGAGCAAAAATTCGATTAAACCGAATTAACCGAACCGAATTAACCGAATTTTGAAATTCGGTTCGGTTAATTCGGTTTTCGATTTTTTTTTTTATAATTCGGTTCGGTTTTTCGGTTAAATCGGTTCGGTTTCGGTTTTGAGTTTTATAATTCGGTTAAACCGAATAAAAATATTAATTTAATTATTTTTATTTAAAAATACAATTAATTAAATAAAATCTGGCTATTTTAGTTAAAAATTCGAATTAAATTTAAAATTTCGGGTAATTCGGTTAATTCGGTCGAAAACCGAATTAACCGAAATTTTTTCGGTTCGGTTTTCTCGGTTTTTATCGAGAAATTCGGTCGGTTCGGTTTTTTTGAAAAAAATCGGTTTATTCGGTTTTCGGTTTATTCGGTTCGGTTCGGTTTTAACCGAATACTCACCCCTAGATCCATTTACCATGGACCCCAAAGGCTCCTAAAGCTCCCCCTTGAGCTCTGAGCCTTAGCCACCTCCCTAGGTGATTTAACCCATACTAGATCACATCGGTGAGCCTCCGGTGATTCTTGGCCTACAAAACGAACCCTCTTAACCCTAGACACCTTGTCTTTGGTTAAGTCATTCTTTTTCCCTTTGGATGGCACTCCCATGTCATCCTTGGACTTTCCCTCCTTGCCATAATTGTATGCTTTCCCAGCATACTTCTGTTTGTTGGCCTTGGAGGTCTTAGATCGGTATCCCAAACCCGATCTATCATAGTTGGATTTTAAACTACCCAACACCATGTCTAAGCCCTTAGATCCAACGGTGAATCTTTCTAGGGTCCTTTCTAATGTATCAAGCTTTGCCCTCAAGGCTTAATTTTCCCTTTCTAGAGTTCTAACCTTAGAACTCATACGTTCACCTTGGACATTCCTAGAACTACCCTCCTTTCTAGGCACATTCCTTCCCTTCTTGGGCTTAGTGCCATGATCCTTAGGTACAACGGTCTTAGATCTACCATGATGCATGTTTTCCTTAGGGTTATAATCTACCTTGTTATTCCTAGGCCTGTCATTATACTTAAATCCAAAATTATGCACCATTAAGCAACTTTCATAGTTTCTAGCATGCATGGATGAATGATTTACTCTATTTTTATCATGGATAGAGGAACTCAAATTTGAATTACATTTAAATTTAAGATTAGGGATTACCTCCCTTACCTTTGGAGTTCCCCCTTAATATAAGCTTTTTCTTTTCCTTTCTTCTTTCTCCCATCTCCTCAAATGCTCTATTTTCTTCAGCTCACCTTTTCTAGGACACTTGGTGTGAAAGTGCCCTATCTCTCCACATGTAAAGCATCGGATTTTCTTCCTTTTCTCGTGGGCTTCTCCAATCCTACACTTCATGTTAGATTTAAAAAGAATTGAACTTGGTTTATATTTTACCTCCACTTTACCTTTTGGGCACTTGTCCTTGTAGTGCTCCTTTTCGTTGCACCCAAAGCATGTAATATGGTCCTTTTTCTTTGCTTTGGTGGAGGTTGAGGTGTTTTCTTGCTCTTGTGTGATTGAGGGTCTCTCGTCCCCCTCAATACTTGACGTTGATACTTCCTCTTCTTCTCTTGAGGAAGTTGATGATTTTTCACTTTCTAGTGCTCCTTCACTTGATGAAGTTGACACTTCTTCCTCCTCTTGGTCTTCTTGGATTCTTGCACTTGTTTCTTCGAGCTCCTCTACTAGTTGAGCTTGTGTAGGGGTCTTATGAATTTCTTCCAATTTACTCCACAACTCATATGCATTCTTATAATTCCCTACATCACTCAAAATATTAGTAGGCAAAATATTAACCAAAATATTGATTACCTTCTCATTGGCCCTTGCTTGTTTTTGTTGCTCCTTGGTCCAATACCTAGGTCGGAGCTTCTTTCCATGCTTGTCCTTAGAGGTCTCGAATGGCTCTTCTAGCACCATTACGCACTCCCAATCCATGTCGAGCCACATCTTCATTCTATCTTTCCAATATGCAAAGTCTTCATGCTCGTATGGTGGTGGTGAGTTGATATCTTCCCCAAGTTTGTCTTCCATGGTTCTTCCTCTAGCGTGTGCTCCCTCGGCGGTTAGTCCGATCAAGAGCGGTCCTTCGCTCTGATACCAATTGTAGGATCGATTGTGTTTACTAGAGGGGGGGTGAATAGCAATTTTCGAACCCCTTTATTCCTACACGGTTAGTTGCATAGCGGAATATACAATAAAAACAATAAACAAAAACTAACCAATGCTAACACGGAAGATTTACTTGGTATCCACCCTGGACAAGTGACTAATCCAAGAATCTGTCAGTGGATCAATCCCCGGATGACCTCCGACTAGCTCTCGTCGCTCCTTGTGGGTGGAGAAACCTCGCCACAATCCCAAGCAAGCACAAAGACTACTATCTTGCCTTTAACCAAGACAAGATTCGTCAAAAATCTCAGTCACCACGAAGTCCGCTTTAAATAAGACTCGGGCTGAAACCCTCGCCACCAGTCGACTGCTCCCAGGGCAGTTGACTGGTGCCACTGGAATTCGACCGTTGCATCCCAACATTCGAATTCTCAGCCAACTCACCAGCCACCTACCAGTCGACTGCTCCCAGAGCAGTCGACTAGTCCCCAGCTAAAACCCTTCCTGGGTACAATCACACAGCACTCGTATCCTCACGACTCTACTGACTCCTCATCCGCAATCTCGACTATTGCCTTCGCGCCCTCTTCATCTTCGACTCCCGTCCCTCAGATGCACGCAAGCCTCCAGCTTGCCTCCATGTCATCCTTCACACATGCCTCGAAGTTCGCGCCCATCAGCTCATCGTCCCTGCTCTCCAAGGTCCCTCGGGTGCACACAAGCCTCCAGCTTGTCTCCATACCACCCTTCACCGTACTGAGGTCGTCCAGTCAAGTCCATATGTGTAACATGTACATCCTGCACACTCAACATACACATATGAGATAACAAGGGTAAACCTAACTTAAACATTTGCCCAAACATCAAAACACTTGGTCACTCCGGACCACAGATTGTCTCAACACTTCAACTCTAAAAAGATATGTGAATCCTTCAACTCTAATTATTTGAGTATTTTGTATTGAAATGTAGAATTCTAAAAGTCAAATTCAAAGCTTAGACCAAATTGGGAATTAAGTTCAACTAAATTGTCTCATGAAATAATCAACGTACCAATATCTTTTTAGATATCATGTACCTTCCAAAGAAGATCGATGTTATCTATACAACAAATTGTGCATGGTTTAAAGTGGCAGTTCCAAGTTTATCAAAATCCATAAATTGTCTGTATTGGACAGTTTAGAATCATAGTGTTCTAATAACTGTGTTCAAAGTAAGAAATTTCAACTCATCTCCTAATTTGTTCTCTAAGTGATATCCAAATGATCCACCTACTAGGAGAAGAATAGGAGGATACAATCAAAATGTTTAGCCTCGAACACTATTAATAAAGCAGAAGTAGTACAAAGACGTTCATTTTTTCCATGGTTTCTGCAATAGGCAATGGCCTTTGCAAACTTGATCACAGAAACATGGACATCTACAACTTTCATGACAATAGTATGAAACTCTCACAGCTTCCATTGTAAGGTCTTCACAACCACTATTGCAATGGGGCCTCTCCCTTGAAGAAAAATTTTTGTGATGGCATTTTCTATAGCAAATGAACTATGTTTTGTGTAGAAACCATAAAATTTCAGGTTGTTTCAACTTTCTATATAACTGCTACAAATAAAACAATCTCACATTCTAGCTGTCGGTCTATCTCCTTCAGGGTTTAATTTCTGCCATCTATAAGGTTTCTGTGCAGTATCCAATGCCCAAGTATCAGATAGAACTCTTTGTCCTGGAAAAAAAAATCAATTTTCAATTAAATGGGAAAGCAATCAAAGTACTAAGACGTAATGTTCAAGAACAAAATATTTTAGCGATATTGCAAAATACAAAAGGTACGAGGGTAACAAGAAAAATCTATGAAAGCCCGCCAAATCTACATATCTAGGATTTTGATGCCCAGCGATGGGAAAATTTCATTTCACCCCTTAAAATTTACTTTCTCAAAATGCCCCTAAAAATTTTAGCATCATCAAATATCACCCAGAGCTTGAAAACATCTTTTTGTCCCAACCATCAAGATTGTTAAGTCAGTTAACAAAAATGATGATGCAGCAAACATTTGTCATCATTTCATTCAAGTTGAAAACTAACAAATCGCTATTCCATTAAATAAAACCGAATGACAAGAAGGGGAAATTTCATTTCCACTCAAAGTTTACCAACTTTTCAAAATACACCCTCAAGTTTTAAAATGTCACAATATCCCTTAGAGTTTACAAACTGATCATATTACTGCCAATCATCAGCGCCATTAAGTTACTTAAGAAAATGATTATGTGAACTTAAGGGTGCTAGTGGTTCAGGGTAAAAGGTCGAGCTTTCAAACTCTGAGGGGCATGTTGATAACCTTAAAATTATAGAGGTCACTTTGAAAAAGTAGATAACCTTGGAGATTGAAATGAAATTTCTTACCAAAGAAAGAAGATAAGATGAATTCAAGTAGCCCATCGTGACTTGATTAGTCTTCGATTATTGTTGAAGTTCTTAGTATTCACACATACTTAAATAGCAAAGAAAGTTACTAGCATGAGAAACATACAAATAAGATAGATGTAGTTGTTTCGTCTACTTTGCTGTCATAGTAATTCACGTTAACTCATAGGAGGAAAGTAACTTACGAGTGGTTGTGATTGAAATACCACCCTCTTGGTATGGATAATCTTGTTGCAGTTATTTACTAAAAAACACTCTCTGTCTCTATCAGAAATGTAGATAACCCATGATGGGATGGTAATAACATTATTTATAATGTAAAACTACATAAAGAATAAATATGTAAAATTTAGTAAAAAGCATATGCCAGAAATCTCTTGCTTTGATTATTTAATGTGCATGAGTATGTCCAGAAACCCACCTAAGCCAATCCGAAGCCCGGTTGAAAAAGGACGACGGTTATGCGTTATGTTGCTGGCCAGCGTGGACTAACAGGCAAATGTTCGATAATGGATCCATCAGACTATTGTTCTAATGCTAGAATATTTCCCAAAAAGAACGCATTACAGAGTCCGACTGTAACGTCACAACAAGGACCAGTACATCTCCATGAGACTCGGGTGTAGTGTTAAATATTACAAGATCCGACAATAACGTCTTGGCAAGGACCGTTGTATTTCCATAAGAATTTAGGTGTAGTGTTGAATATGCAAAAATTTTCACACCATAGGTTGGGTAAGAATAAATATTATAAGAAAACTAATTGTCTAAGATTTGGAGCGTGGAATCTAGGAACGTTTAAAACAATGAAGATAGTAGATACAATCATTAATAGAAGAATTAATATTTTGTGTGTACAAGAGACAAAATGGGTAAGAGAAAAAGACAAATATGATAGAAAATTCGGGTTTTAAGTTATAGTATACGGGAAGAAGTAAAACAATAAATGAAGTTGGTATTGTTGTAGATAGTTCGCTAAAGGATGAAGTAGTAGTAGTTACAAAATGAGATAGGATTATAGCTCTTAAAATAGAGGTGGCGAAAGAAATTATTATGTAATTAGCATATATGCACCTAAAGTAGGATTAAATGAACACACCAAATCTAGATTTTAGGACAAAAGTATTACAAAACATTCCGCCCGAAATGATTTTAATAGGAAGAGATCTAAATGGGCATGTAAGAGTGAAAAATAAGGAATATGATAAGGTGAATGGGGATTATGAGCTTGGAACAAGAAATGAAAAAGGAAAAACTATATTAGATTTTGCGATAGCATATGACCATATACTAACTAATACATTTTTTAAGAAAAGAATAAAACATTTAGTCACATTCAAAAATAAAAATAATAATAGCAAATTGATTTTTTTATGATTAGGAAAAATGATAGAAAGATTTGTAAAGATTACAAGGTTATCCCTAGAGAAAATTTAACTTCCCAACATAGGTTAGTAGTATTAGATATACACCTTAAATATAGTATCAATAGAAGCAAAATATGCATAGCTCATAGAATTAAGTGGTGGAAATTAAATAATAGGATGTAAAACATATTTAAAGAAATGATAAGAGTATAAATATTAGCAGAAATATACGACGACTCGAATATGACATTGGATAAGATAATATCAAAGTTCAAAATAATAGTCAGGAGTATACTCAATGAGTCAAAGGAACGTGCACCACATGGTAAAGAATATTGGTGGTGGAATAAGAAAGTGGAGAAGAAAGTGGAAAAAAAAACAAACAACCTATAAGAAATTATATATTTATAAGAACGAGAAAAACTAAAAAAAATATAGTAGGCAAGAAAAAGACTAAGAAAGCTGTGAATGAAATTGAGAATGGAACTTTTGAACACATATATCGAAAATTGGATACAAAATAAATGGAAAGAGACATTGACACAATAGCTAAAATGAGAGAGAGAAAGACCAAATATTTTATCCCAATAAGATGTATTAAAGATGAATGCAATAGGGTACTAGTAAAAGAAAATAAAGAGCAATAGAAAAGATATTTTCATCAACTTTTTAATGAAGGTTCGAATGACTAACTTAACTTAGGTAATTTAAGTAAGTCAAATGAGTAGAAATTTAAATTTTTATAGTAGAGTAAGTTTTTAAGGGATGCAAAATAGAAAAGCAGTTGGACTAAACGATATGTCGATAGAGGTATGAAAGTGTCTTGGGAAATAAGGTATTGAATAGCTTACAAAGTTATTCGATCTAATATTGAAAACTAAAAATAGTCTAATCAATGGCGGGTAAATACTCTATTCCTTTATATAAGAATAAAGAAGATATACAAAATTGTGCAAGCTTTAGGGGTATTAAACTAATGAGTTATATCATAAAATTTTGGAAAAGAGTAATAGGAAAAAGACTAGGAAAGGAGACTATAATTACCAAAAATAAATTTAGATTTATGTCTGGAAAGTCGACAATAGAAACTATATATCTTCTTAGGCAATTAATTGAAAAGTATTGAGAACAGAAGCAAGACTTACACATGGTATTTGTCAACCTAGAAAAAAACTTATGATAGAGTATCAAAGAAAATTATATGAAAAATTTTAGGAAAGAGGAGTGTTAGCATAACGTATTAATTAAGGATATATATTAGGATGTAATAATAAGAGTGAAGACTTTAGGCTGATCAACCGAAGTGTTTCCCATAAAAATAGGATCACATCAAGGATCAGCTCTAAATCTCTAACTTTAATACTAATCGTGGATGAACTCACCAAGATAAAATATCACGGTGCATGTTATTTGCAATTGATATTATTTTGGTAGATGAGACACATGAAAGAGTAAATGTTAAACTTGAATCATGGCGGGAAACTAAAAGGAAAGGTTTTAGGCTCAATAGAATAAAGACAAAATAAATGAAATTTAAGTTTAGCAATATTAGACATAATGAGACAACGTTAAGATAGGAGATGATAAGTTGTCATTAACTAAGAGTTGTAAGTAATTAGGATCAATTTTGCAAAATGTTTAAGAGATTAAGAGAGATGTCTTACATAGAATACAAACAGGGTGATAGAAATGGAGGAGGATATCTGGTGTTTTATGTGATAAAATATTTCTAAAACTTAAAGGAAAATCTACAAAACGACAGTTAGACCTGCTATGTTATATTGCATTAAATTGTTGGGCTATGACTTCAGCACATGAACTGAATATGAGAGTTGTAAAGATGAGGATGTTAAGGTAGATGTGCAGGCATTCAAGGATTGACAGATAAGAAATGAAAATATTAGAGAGAAACTTGGAATTGCATCTATTGAAGAAAAATCTGGGAGACACGTTTAAGATGATACGGACATGTACTTGACAACCAATAAATATTATAGTTAGGTGATGTGAAACTATGACAAATGTGCATATCAAACGATGAATACCAAAAAAGACTTAGAAACAATAAAGCAAGATAAAATTTATTTAAGTATAAATGATGGTATAGTAGGGATAAAGTTCAACGGCGTAAAAGGATCTATATAGCTGACCCCACCTAGTGGAATAAGGCTTGTTTGGTTATTGAGTATGTGCGAAAATGAAATTGAATTCCTAAGAATATGTTGGTCGTTCCAAACATGTAAATGCAGAAATTCTAGTAATTTTGCAATAATAATATTGCCCATGCCAAATTCTGTCATGCAGGATTCTAAAAAATCCCGCAACATTAATATATCAATATGGTAATGTAGATTATCATGAAAAAATATTTGTCAACCCAAATCAAGCACCATGTAAAATAGAGTCTCCTCTAACTTCATCAATAAGTTAAAAACAAAAACAATATAAAATGATCAAAAATCCACACTGTTGCACCAATAAAGGTTCCAAGGAAATCAGAAGGAAAGAACCAGAAACCTGGATAAAAACCACAACATCAACCTATCTTTTGCTATGCACTAAAGAGCAAGTTTCAGTAATTGGATTGCAGAATCTTAAAAAAAAAAACAGCATTCAAGGATGATTCCTGATTATTTGGAGTTAGATATATCCGTTTTATTCCAATATGGAACTCTATGTAGATGTTGTGGGATAGATGAATATGGTCGGCTTGTCCTTCTAAAAGGGGTGGATGAATAGACAACAACCTAAAATTAAAAATCTCATAATACAAAAGCAAACATTAGTTGCTCAAAGTGCTCATGTGAGCATTAGGTGGATTGAGTCAAGTGATAATCACAACGGAATAAGAATAACAAAGACAAGACACAATTACATAGTCAATTTAACATGGTTCACCCACTCTTAATCCATAATCTATTGTGTGTGCAGTGCGTCGAGCGTGCCTCTCCTGAATATCCAATAGCAATATCCTTTACAAGAGGCAATGAAGCAAGCCTTTTACCATTCCAAGGGTTTACCTTAGGATAATTACAATATGTTATACTCTCAAATATATAAGAAATGTAAATTTAAGTAAGAAAAAGATTACTAAGAGCTTAAGTTAAAGCCTTCAATATTGATCAAATCCCTTAAAAGCTTTGAGCACTTGTTCACCAGAGAAAAGAGAATAATTTTGTGGAAAGTTATTGACTCAAAGCTTCTAAAATGCTTTTATAATGTGATCTCCAACGGCTACATTTTGTTCCCCTTCAACTGACCAGAAACCCCAGTCAACTGATAAGGAAAATGTTGTCATTGGGTAGTCAATGGCTATATTGCCAGTTAGTTGATCGGATTTTCACCACCAATTGACTGTTACTCAAACAAAAATATTTTGTTCACTGAACCCTTAACATTCAGCATTCAGTTTACTCCATGATCAACTAACATAATCCAATTGACCGAATCGACAATAGTCTCTCCTTAACTCGACTTTCCTCTGTAAACCTATGTAAGTCCTTGGACAAAGCTAAGTGGGCAGACAACAACTTAGATTTCAGTAGTCCACTAGTCAAAGGTTTTAAGCCACTAGATAGTCTGCCTCAACCTAACTAATCACATCATTTGCAATGATATTGCCCAAAGCAATAAGCCCCAAAATTACAATTAACTCTTGTAATCTCTCACGTTCCGACACCTCCAAGTCCTTGTTTACCTAATGCTCCTTCCCTAGTCCTAGCATTTGGCCTCCCTAGAGTCCACCTCATGTCAGACCTCCAATCCAACAAATGCACCAAGCTTCCTTCGTGCCATTGGATCCTCTAAGCCTATCAGTCCCCTTGTTTCAAGTCAAAGAAACACCAAACACATGCTCTACAATCGCATGCGCAACTACTCAATACTCCATAGTCCATACCCTAGAGTATCTTTCAAGCTCTTCCAAAGCTTCAACACTCATTATATGCCTCCAAGCCATTCCAACTAGACCCCGTCAAGTCAACCAGATTCACAAGCTCTATGTGCACTATTCCAAGTTGTTTCACATTTGATAACATTAGATAAAAATTTAACTTAAATTCTTTGCCAATCATATCAACACAATCTTAAATTCTTTGCTTATCACATCAACACAACCTAATCAAAAACAGTCAACAGTGGGCAATTCCTCAAAGTTTGTTGCCATTTGTTCCATAGTGGGATCAGATGATGTTGGCCTACCATGCCTTCTCTAGACAAATTACTTCATAAAAAACTTGCATTGAGGATCCTTAGCAAGTCCTTGAACAAATTCCATACATATTGTTCATTAGAAGATGATCAGCATTTCATATGAAACAATCATCATCAAGCTTATTATCATGTGGATCTCAAGATATTGACTCATCTAGTTTGACATAAATTAAGATAACAGTAATGGCTATAATTATCACTCTCCTACTTTAACCCAGATTTTCTATTATTTGCAATGCAACCGTAAACATTTTCCAATGGAAGAGGAAACTCCTCTTTCAAGCAACGGAGGGAAGAAATGATGCTATCAATACTAAAAATCATGAAATGGATGATAAGATACTATGGAGAAGATACAGACTAGTTTCACAAGGATGTTAACCCACATCGTGTAAATATTAAATAAATCTGAATAACTATAAGATCGCAATAACATATTCCAACTAGTCTCCAAATATTCTGTGTCCTTAACCCCAATCCAAGTACTAATATCTAAGTTAAATATTGCATAAATATGGGATGTAATGAATGATGGAGTAAATAAATATCTATGAGATGACATGATTTACCTAAAAAGTGTAGAAAGGATGCATGGCTTCAAAAGCATGTGGTTTTCAGCAAGAACTACAAAACAACTAGAAGCCACACACATTCTTCTTAAAGTAAGAAAGTTAAACATGCAGGATTAGAATATACCATGATCAAAGGGAATTGACTTGAGACTTCAATTTAGAATCGTATGTAAAATAAAAATTTAGGAACTGAGTTAAGTATTTTTCTGATAAAAATAGGTACTAGATAGACAATTAATCTTACACTAAAGTCCATATTCTATTGTAGCAACAACTCAACCATCACCTTTAGTTCTTCGAGAAAAGAATTAACAGAAAATTTGAATCACATGATTGCATCATCTGGCATTTTAGCTCCATCCTTGTTTTGACAGTGCTTCTTTTATCTATTGTTCAAATTTTCTAACCAACATCACAGACAGAATGCAATTAAGAAAAGAAGTAACTACTTTGTACTTTCATTGTTGCTCAATGGCAATAACTTAATCTAACTACAAGATGACGATGGAGCTATACCATCATTGCCACTAACTGTGACAAGATAACGCTGAGCAACCAGGTCCATTGTGTGTCCATATCGAGGACCTGGACCAGGTCCTTGAACAACCACCCTGCAAGATAATAGTGATTAATACCAAAAAAAAGAATGTCCATCAAACACCTGCATATACCCAGAAAATCAACAGAATACGAAAAGAAGCACTTCAATCTTCACCTGTGCCACTTGAATTTATCATTTGTCAGATCAAGAACATAAAGGTCATCAGTCGAATGCCCAGCTGGCCCAATGCCACCCTAGTGACCGAATGACCAACTATCATTGTTCAAAAAAGAGAATAATAACTCGAAGCCAGAAAATTTATAATTTGTTAGCTAAGGGTCTATGCAAGTCTTGCTACCTGGAAAACAACCATAGTACCGACAGCTGCAGCGGCATGAGCAGCCCTCGGTGAGGGTGGTTCACCCGCAGGATGCAACCTGCCATTTCGTACAAGGAAAGAACTTCTTAAAATTGATGACTAGAACCTTCGTAAATGCAGCTAGTAACAGTCCGTACCTGGTCCATTTCCGGGTTTTGACGTCGTACGAGTGAAGCGAATTCGTCACGCCAGCGAGCCCTTCACACCACAATGAGCAACTTCATCAGTAGAAAAACAGCATCGAACTGCAGATTAAGAGAGGGGAGGGAAGCGGTGCAGTAGATTACTGATGCCCGGAGCAGCGGAGGAAGCGCCGCCTTCGATGGCAGTGGCGCCGCCAAAGAGAATGAGTCGGGGCCCGTGGGACTTGGTGGCGGCCACGGTGGTAAGGGAGTGGCCGCAGCGGGGACCTGGGGCGTCATCGTCGGTCTCCCAACTCGATTCCAGCCCGTGGTAGCTTGGCGCCGGGTTCATCCAAGGCCTAGACCCCATCTTCCACCGCCGGCGACTCCACCGCGGGAATCCAAAAGAGAGAGAAACGGCGTCGCGATCTGAGAAATTGAGAGACGGGCCGTGAAGGCGAGATGCGAGAGGAAGAGCTCGGCAGGAAACCCTAAGGTGGCCTCTGCAAGAGCCAACCACTCTTCGGCGCCGGCGCGGGTACGACTTAGGGTGAGGCACTTCAAGTCGTCACTGTCGCAGTCAAACACTTATTACTTCGAGACTATCAATTTAAGGGTAGGTAAGACCAGCGCGGATCCCTGGTCCTAAACCCTGTTCACACCACCCTATAAAAAGCATAGTCATGTGCATGCGAAGGCAAAAACTCGACGCAAGCCCTCTCTCTCGCGAAGGCAAACCAGCAAGCCCTAACCCCTCGCATTCTCGACTCTCGCCGACCTCCTCTGGCCCGACTCAAGCAGGCGACGGCCAAGTAGGTCGCGACTCAAGCCCTCTCGCACGGCATCTGCCTCGACACAAGCAGGCGCCATCGCCGACCTCCTCTGGCCTCGGCGCAAGAAGGCAAAAAACGCACTCATGCGATCTCTCTAGCGAAAAGCGCACTCATGCTCTCTCTCTTGCAATTTTTTCCTGAAGCCCTAACCCCTCCATCGCCGAGCCGACCTCCTCCTCCTCCTCCCCCGACGCAAGCAGGCGACGACTCAAGCCCTATCTTTCGAGTTCTCGTCTCCTCGCTCTCCCCTTTCGGCTCGTTTGCGCCGCGCTCGAGAAGTTCCAGGGTTCATCTCCCCTTCCTCTCAGTGCCTCTCGTCTCTAATCCCTCGGACGGCAAGCCCCCATCACCTCCCGCACCTGGAGAGTTGGACGGCAAAGGACCTGGAGAGTTGGACGACAAGTTCCCATCACCTCCCCCGACAGTGCACCTCCCCCCACAGTGAACCTCCCCGCCGTTGGGAAGCTCTAGGTTATTTTTTTGCTTTGATCAATTTTCTGTTCAATTTTCTGAAGTTTCTGTTCAATTTGCCTCAGCGATTTTCACTCCAATTTTCTACTCTTAATGTTGTTTCATATAGCTGCCTTTGACCATGTGAAATTTGAGTTTTGGTTATTGACATGTATGTTTTGACTCAGCGATTCAATTCTAGAGTTTATGTTGAATTTTCTTCTTTATCACTATTTGAGATTTTGGTTATTTTTTTACATTATCAAAGTAATTATCATGGAGATGGAAGGTGAATCTACTTTTAATTTCGAAGGAAATGAAGATAGTTGGGAAAGAGGTTTTAATGTTATGAATGAAGGTAATAAGAATTATATTCGGAATGTATTAAGCTTCAGTGTATTGAATTTCCCTATTTAGTCATCTTGCTTTGTTTATTTGATTGTATAGGCTTGAACATTGAAATAGATTTGGACATACCCCAAATGGGGTTGGAATTTGAGACCGAAGAAGATGCATACCAATTTTATTTGACATATGCTAAAAAGGTTGAATTTTGCATAAGGAGAGGTAAAATCGACAAGGATCAATCAGGTAAATTACTTGATAAGGTTTTTTATTGTTGTGCCCAAGGTAAAAGAGGAAAAGACAAACGAGATCTTTATGTCAAAGCAAGTCGTGATGAAACAAGGTTTGGTTGTGAGGCTAAAATGAAGATTTGTAATCGGAAAAAAAACAAATTTATTGTGGCGCAATTTGTTAAAGAGCATAATCATGTTCTCTTAAGTCCAAACAAAACGCACCTCTTTAAAAGTCGTAGGAATATATCTTTTTCTGCAGCGATACAGATTGAGATGACAAGTGATGTGGGAATCCCCCCTAAAAGCATTTCATGATCTTATGGCGAGGCAAGTAGGTGGGAGGGAGAATTTAGGATTTATTCTGAGGATTATAAAAACTATTTGCGATCCAAAAGAACAATGACTATAAGAGTTGGAGATACTGACGGTGTATTGGAGTATCTGCAGAAAATGTAGTTCAATAATCCTATTGTTTTATGCTATCTAAGTTGACGAAGATGATTTGATTACTAATATTTTTTGGTTTGATGCAAAAATGAGAGCTAATTATGCTATTTTTGGAGATGTTGTTTGCTTTGACACAACTTACAGGAAGAACAATGAAGATCGGCCAATTGCATTGTTTGTAGGTGTTAATCATCATAAATAATCCATACTTTTTGGTGCAGCTTTATTATACGATGAAACCAGTTTGACTTTTAAATGGTTATTTGATACATTAACTAGAGCTATAGGTGATAAAATCAATTACTATTCTTACCGATCAAGATGCAGCAATGGCAAAAGCGTTAGCTTCTAGATGGCCTGAAACACATCATCGTTTGTGCATTTGTCACATTTATCAAAATGCAGTCATACATTTTAGTGGAGTTTTTTCTCAGTTTAGGGGGTTTGCTAAAAATTTTGTCTCATATATATATGATTTTGATGAAGAGGAAGATTTTATTTCAGCATAGAATATGATGTTAACTAAGTATGCACTTGAAGATAATGATTGGTTGAGACGCATGTACAACATAAAGGAAAAATGGGCTTTAGTATATGGACGACACATGTTTTGCGCGGATATGACAACAACTCAAAGAAGTGAGAGTATGAATAGTATTATGAAAAAGTATGTCACTTATAAACACAAGTTTTTAGACTTTTTCAATCACTTCCAAAGACTCCTTGATGATCGTTGATATGAGGAATTAAAAGCTGATTTCAAATCAAATACAATCGTTCCATATTTAATGTTTCCAATTGAGATTTTAAAGCATGCTAGTGAAATTTATACTCCTGAGATATATAAGTGTTTTCAACAAGAGTGGTGCTTATCACATGATTCTAGTCTAGAAATTTGTAAAGATGTTAATACATTTACAAAATATAAAGTTACTCCTCACAAAAAGAGAAACCATCATATAGTTACACTTGATAAGAAGTCTGACAAAATTGTCTGTAGCTATAGAAAATATGGATTTGCTGGAATTTTGTGTACTCATATTTTGAAAATTTTTACATGAAAAAATATCATGAAGATTCCAAGTGATTATGTATTGAAAAGGTAGTCAAGAAAAGCAAAAGTTAGATATTTTGGAGTTAATGATTTAATGAACAACAATGCTAGTTTGGATCCAAAAGTACTTCAAAACATGCGTTACAAAGAGTTATATGGGTTGAATGTTCAATTGGTTACCAAGGCAGCTGAAAGGGATAACACTTACATGCTTGTTAAAGATGCTATGTTAAGCTTGTGTAAGATGGTGGACTATAAGTTACAAGTTAATGAATCAAATGTCCAACAATCAAATGTGAGCCAACAATCCTGGGAATTTGATTATGATGAAGGGAACTCTAGTGGAGTGAAAGGAATTAAAATAAAGAAGAAGACGGTCTCAGGTAAGAGGTTGAAAGGTGGCTTAGAGAGGTTTTCAAGGAAAAGAAAAGCAGCGAGGAAAACAAACCAAGCTTCAATGATGGTAATGGTTTCTACTCCATAACTTTCAAATATTTCTTTATTTGATAATATTTGTTTAAATTTGAACAACTTAAATCATTCTAATTTTTTGTATAACCTAGGGTGTAAATGAAACTATTTCCAGCATGGCTAACGTACAATATGACCGGATCAATTATCAAGTTGATATTTATTTTACTTTTGTTAATGTGCAATAATTCATGTTATAACGAACTAAGAATATATTTTATTTTCTTATTTTAGTCTATAAATTATGTGCCAACAATTGCTAGCTATATTGATAGTTTGAGTGTAGCTGGGACTCAATTTCCACCATTATTAGCATCACAATTTTCTCGGGTATATATATTTCATACGGTTGAGTGTGGCTAGGACTCTTATTTTAGTTTACGGTTGAGTATGTACTTAATAATTGTTTACTGTTATGTTATAGGTGAATCGACCATCTCATCTTGGTTGAGTGAGTTCCTTAGCTTCTGTTCTCTACTTCAAATTAATTTATCACATTCTGATTTTGTGATTTATTTTGACAGACTTATATTCCAATGGGATTCAGGATTGCTACTGTTCTCTACTTCAACTAGTACTAATTCTTTGTAGTTGTTGTTGCAGCATGTTTACTGATTCATGCAGAAGGTTGAGGATCATGAAAGGTTCAGATGCAATTGGTGTATATTGGTATGTGTTTCCATTTCCTCCTCTGTTTCTTAATCAGCAATCATTAATTATCAAACAAATTCCGGTTGGTTTCTAACATACAAGCTTAGTTCTTTACCCCTACTGTTAGTTTGTGGTTGATCAGATCTTGCACTTGATAGAATTCGCAACAGTTCCTATCATGTTTCCTAACAAACTGAGTAAATGTTGGTGCAGCTCCAAGGGCCATGGAGAAATCCGAGAGCAGGAACTAACAACACATGCATGTTGGATCGAGTAAACACGATAGAGGGGGGGGTGAATATCGTGAAAATGTTTCAGATTAAAAAGAGGAAGTACACAGCGGAATTTAAACAAAACACACACACAGAACTCAAGTAGTTTTACTTGGTTCGGAGTCGCGTTCGACTCCTACTCCAAGGCCCACGGTCCTTGACCGTTTACTGTGGGCAATTCTATATTTGCAGTAATTAAACAAGTATGCTTCTCGTTACCGACGTCCGGTGTAGATTGTACTTTGGTGCAGAGGGTCGTCGTCGGCGCTAGAATCTCGAGATCGGAGTTTTCCGGAGCAGAGCTCTTGAACGAAGAGTGTAGAGGTGTTGGAAAAAGTGATGTCGAAGCCTTAGGGGTCGAGCCCCTTTTATACTGCTCCTGGGGGCGCCTGGGACGTCCGGGGCGCCTGACACGTGCCTTGGTGCAACCACCAATTTGAGAGTTTTTCGGATTTTTATGAATTTTTTTTAATCAAACTTTTATCGTTAATCGAGGTTGGTGCAACACCACTCGATAAATTCTTTTAAATATTTTATTCTCGCACTGCTAATCCAATACCAAGTCTTGGGACAGTTTTGTTTTTATTTTATTTCAGAATTCCTAAATGTCCATGCAAGAAGGGTTCAGTACAACCAGACCACCACTCTTCAGTGGGGAGGATTTCTCCTACTGGAAGAGTCGGATGGAAGTCTACCTGAAAACTCAGGTGGACATGTGGATAATTATCCAATTTGGACTGGAAATCCCAAAAAACACTGAAGGAGTGCCACAGCCTTACAAAGAATGGGATACCACACTGAAAAGAAAGATCGAGGCCAATGCTAAAGCGACTCAAACACTCCAATGCGGCCTAACCAAAGAAAAGCTGAACCGGGTGGGACCATTCAACAGTGCAAAGGAACTCTGGTGTAAGTTAATTGAGTTGCACGAAGGAACCTCCGACACCCGAATCAGTAAGAGGGACCTACTGCTAAACAAGCTGTACACAATTAAGATGAACGACAGTGAATCTGCAGCCCAGCTCCACGCCAGAATCCAGGAGCTGATGAACGGTCTACATTCAATTGGTCACAAGGTAGAAAATCGTGACCTGATCAGGTACACTCTTAATGCTTTCCCGAGAAATATTTTGTGGGCATCTATGGTAGATGAGTACAAATTTTCAAGGGATCTCTCTAGAATCAAATTAGACAAGTTGTTTTCTGAACTTGAATTACATGAGTAGGCTAACTGCACCCTGGCCGAGAAAGACATTGCTTTTGTTGCAGGTAAAATTGGAAAGATGACCAAGAAGAAGCCTCAACCTGCACCCGAGTCTGACTCAGACTCAGACTCAGAAGACAGCGAAGGAAATCGACCCAAGCTGGTTCGGCTAGCCCGGGACTACTACAAGGAACTGAAAAATCAGACCAACAAAAGAAAAGCCAGCCGAAGAAAGGAAGAGTCAGCTGAACCTTCAAATGAAAAGACCAAACCAAATGTGACCTGCTACGAATGCAAAAAGAAGGGTCACTACAAGACGGAATGCCCCAATCTGAAGGAGACGAAGAAGACAAGAAGGAAGAAGACCCTTCAAGCAACGTGGGACGAGTCTTCCTCTGAAGAAGAAGAAGAGGCCCTACAGTCGAACCTGCTCGCCCTAACTGCTTCGGAAGAAATCGAGACCGAATCAGAATCGGAGCCGGACGACGGAAAGCTCACATTTTCAGAGGATGGCAAAATCACTGTAAGTGGATTTTCTAGAATTCAATTATCCGAATTAATTGCCTATCTATCTCGCGACTTGGCGAAAGCTAAAATCCGAGTCGAGTCCCTCCGACAGGAAGTAAAACTCCTGAAAGAAGGAGCTGACTCTAGATCCTTAACTGAGAAGGTTCAAGAAGGAACCTCTACTCAAGTTGAAAAACTTGAGAAAGAGAACTCCTCCTTGAAAACTCAAGTCAAGGACCTTAGAGCAGCATTAGAACGATTCACTTCTGGTTCCAAGGGTCTTGACATGATCCTTGGAAAACAGAAGTCGGTTCTAAATCGATCCGGGTTAGGCTATCGCACCAAGGTGAGACAAAGGTCATATTATGCTGTACTGAATCAGTCTAGACCTAAAGTTCAGGCATGGGTACCCAAACTTTGCCTGAACAACCAAACTGGATCAAATCAGTATTGGATCCCCAAGGACAAGATTCACATCTTGCCGAACCATTATCGTGGCTTTAGTCCAGGGGGACCCAACTTAAAAACAATCTTTATAGTTAAATAAATTTATTTTCTTGTTTAAAATTGCATGATTGCTTGTCTATTTATTTTCTACAATTCACCATGCTTAGACCTAGGACTGGTTAGACTAAGGACTAAACCAATTAACTGAAATTTGAACAACATAGTATTGAGTGACGGTGAGATGATAGTACGTTAGGGAAACCTTTTCTAATAAGGCCAAGTATACACTACTTGGTCTCTTTAGACTGGTGGAACTAGCCGAAGTTACCGATCCAAGACTCAAACTAGTTAGGCCAGAATTTTTCAAAAAGTAATTTTGAAAATGAAATTTCATTATAAGGCTTTGTCAAGGAAAGGGTTGATGATCCAATAAGGCTACGGTTAAAGAAGGCCTAGTGCCTCGCCAAGACCTCGAAGCCAATTTTTGAAATTCAAATTCAATTTACTCTTTGTCAAATTCTAATCTAACTCAAATTTTCAGTTAATCGTAGATTCAAACACTCTTTTTCTAAATAAATTCAAAACCAATTGTTTTCAAAATTAATTTAACTTTTTCAAAATTAATCATGATTTTCCAAAATAACTTCTTACTTCTATTCAAAACCTGTCTCACAAAAACCCATAAGGCTAACGTGATTGATAACTCTAGATTGGGTGAGACAGACTAGGTTGTGAAAATCAATTTAAACTATCCTTAATTCTAATTGGATCCAAATCAACAAAACTCTTTATGTGTAGGAACATAAAGATTTGGACCAATGGATGTTGGATAGCGGGTGCTCCAGACACATGACTGGGGATAAATTAAAATTCACCAAACTCAAGTTCAAGAACCTAGGCTCAGTAGCATTTGGCAACAATGCTACACTCAAAGTGATTGGATCAGGTAACATTGAACTCAAATCTGACTTTGTTATTAAAAAGGTGCTTTTGGTTGAAGATTTTAAATTTAACTAGCTTAGCATAAGTCAATTATGTGATACTGGCTATGTAGTTACCTTTACCAACTCTAACTGCCTGATTAGAAACTTGCAAGACTCAGAAATCATGCTTAAGGGCTCTAGGAAAAATAATGTTTACACTATTAACCTACCCTTAGTACCTAAATGCATGTTAACTCAGTTAAAAGAATCAAACCTCTGGCTAGGAGATTAGGTCACACTAATATGAGATTAATTTCAAAAATTACCCAACTTAGCCTAATTAAAGGTATACCTAAAATTAAGAACCATGAAAACTTAATATGTGAATCATGCAATCAAGGTAAACAAACCAGGTCTAATCATAAACTAATTCAATCAGATCTAACTCAAACCACACTTGAGCTCCTGCACCTTGACCTATTTGATTCACATGGAGCCAAGTCACTAAGCGGAAACCGGTACTGCTTAGTAATTGTTGATGATTACTCTAGGTTTACCTAGGTTAGGTTTCTAAAGACCAAAGATGAAACCTAAACCTATTTAGTGATTTTTGTAAGTTAATTGAAAATCAAAACGATACCAAAATCAAAAGGCTTAGGAGTGATCACGGGGTGAGTTTGAGAATCAACGATTCGAGGAGTTTTGTAAGATAAACGGGTATATACATGAATTTTCGTGCCCTAGAACCCCCTAGCAAAATGGGATAGTTGAACGGAAAAATAAAACCCTACAGGAAGCCGCTAGAGCTATGCTCAATGAATTCAACCTAGCTAACCAATTTTAGGCAGAAGCAATTAGTACGGCTTGTTACATCCAAAATAGGGTCCTAATTAACAAACGACACAATAAAATACCCTATGAATTATACTACCATAGACTTCCAAACCTACATTACCTAAGGGTCTTTGGGTGCAAAGTCCATATGCTAAACACCAAGGACTACCTAGGTAAATTCCAATCTAAGTCAACCCCAGGCATCTTCTTAGGATATTCAACAACAAGTAGTGCCTATAGGGTTTACAATAAACAAACTAAGAAAATTGAAGAAACAACAAATCTAATATTTGATGAAGAAATTAATTCAAAATCTGATAATCCGGATCTAAATTCATCAAATACTGACCACGAAGATAATGAACAAACTGTTGAACCATTAATTGAACCCCTAAATGAACTAACTATTGAACCAACTATTGAGTCAATTGAACCAACAATTGGACCAACCCAAGTAGTTGAACCAAATACTGAACAAAACCGACAGGTCGGACCTGAGGCTGAACCAAGTTCTAGAAAAACTAAGAAACCCAGATTCAGTCACCCAACTGATCAAATTGTGGGTGATCCAACCTTAGGAGTCAGAACTAGGTCCTCCTATAGAAACCTTAGTCAGATTGCACTAATTTCAAAATTGAACCTAAGACTATAGAAGAAGCCTTACCTGATCCTGATTGGATTATAGCAATGCAACAAGAGTTAGCCCAGTTTGAGAGGAATCAAGTCTGGGAACTAGTACCTAAACCTGAGGGCAAATCCATTATTGATACTAAGTGAGTTTTTAGGAATAAGATAAATGATCAAGGGGAAATAGTGAGAAATAAAGCCCGCTTAGTAGCCAAAGGGTTCAGTCAAGTCGAAGAGTGTGTAGCACAACACTGTGTAGCTCTATCCACAACTGAAGCTGAGTATGCTGCTTTAGGAGAGTGTGTAGCACAACTCTTATGGATAATGCACACTCTTAAAGACTTCCAGCTCAACTACACCCAAACTCAGGTCTACATTGATAATATAGGCTCAATTAATCTAACTAAGAATCCAATCCAACACTCTAAAACTAAACACATAGAAGTCAAACATCACTTCGTAAGAGATCATGTAGCCAGGGGTGAGATAGTCCTTAAGCATGTAGACTTTAAATCTAACTTAGCTGACATTTTCACCAAACCCCTACCTGAGTCTGAGTTCAGCTCACTAAGAAGGCAGTTAGGGTTATGCTTGGTAGAATAGATTTGCTCTACTTCTGTGTTTTGGTAAAACTATTTTATTACTTATCAGTTCCTACTTAATTTGAAAAATCATTTTCTTTGTACATTTTTAAAACAATTTTTCGACTTAGTTTTTTGAAAAATTACCCCCTTTCAAAACTAGGGTTTTTTTCGCAAAATGGACTTAGCTTAGACCCTAACCCTAGAACTGCATGCACCTATAGATCTAGAAGCCAGCATCTCACAAACACCTTAGGGGACTTTTGATTGATCACCTAGAATGGGTTGAGATGCTTTGGTCTTTGCCTTGATTCAAGATGCTTAAGTCTATGCATCTGCAGTAATTGGGGCACTAAATACCAATCAACAGTAATCAGGTTAAGTGTCAAGCTTAGAAAATCTAACTTGATCAGAACACTTAATTTGATTAACCCTAGCGAAAGCTACTGTTTATAACAATTAGTAAGTAGCTAATTGGGTTAGACAGGACCCGAAAGAGAAAATTAGAATTGATTTGGTCCAATTTATACCTTGAATTGGTTCAGTACAACACCTTATTTCTTTTGCTATATTGTTTTGCTATATTGGTTTTTTGATATATGGTAAAGGGGGAGAGATTGGAAAGGACAGAAGAGAAGGTTTTAAATTTTTTTCAAATTTCAAAACTTTATCTCCTTTTTCAAAAAGTAAAATTTCTTAAGTCAATTGTCTTTCACTTGACTTAAATTATTTTCAAAATTTATTTCAAAGCACTTGACTTAAATTATTTTCAAAATTTATTTCAAAGCACTCGACTTAAATAGAAAAGTTTCTAAGTATTAATTTCAAAATTTCCTTGAAAACTTTCCAAAGTGCTAAAGAGGTTGGAAATTTTTTTTCACAACTCAAAAATATGGAAGAAATTTCTTAGAAAAGTTTCTAAGTATTAATTTCAAAATTTCCTTAAAAATTTTCTAAAGTACAAAAACTAAGTATTTACTTGAAAATTTTCTAAGTGTAAATTTTCTAAGTGTAAATTTTCCAAGTGCCCAATCCAAAATATTTTTTGGAAAATATTTTCTAACTTACATTTTTTTTTGAAAATGTTCTAAGTATTGAAAAATCATTTCCCTTTTAGACTTAGAAACTTTTTCAAACCCCGCGAACCTTTGAAAAACCTAGGGGGAGATTCCTTCCAGGGGGAGGAAATTAAATTGGTATTTTACCTATTTTTTTGTTTAAACTTAACTTTTTGAACCGGGTTGCCATAAATCATGTTTTTTAAAATCATGTTTTTTAAAAATATTTTACCTATTTTTCGACTTAGTTTTCAAAAAACTTATCCCCCTCAAAACTAGAAATTTCTTCATTATGGACATAGTTTAGGCTTTACCCCTAGATTGCATGCTCTTATAAACTTAGAAGTCAGCATCTCACAAGCACATTAGGAATACCTTGCTTGACAACTTAGACTGGGTTGAGATATTTAGGGCTATGCCTTATCTCATGATGCTTTAAGTCAGTACATCAAAAGTAGTTGGGGCAATAAATACAACTGAACATCAATCAAGTTAAGTAAACAAGCTTAGAAAATCTAACTTGATCAAACTACTTAACTTGACTAACCCAAGTGAAAGTTACTGTTTTATAATAGTTAGTAAGTAATAAACTGGGATAGACAGGGACTCAAGGATTTATTTTTAGTTATTTTTCAATTATTTTTGAAAATTATTGCTTGTTTACTTTTGAATGCTTAGACTTAAATCATGCTTGGACTCAAATGGGTGAATTAACTTGGTTCAAATTTTATTTTTCTTCATTAGTCTTTTTTTTGTTATTTATTGTTTATCTGTCTAACTCAAAATAGTTACTTAGAACTTCTTGCTTGCTTCTTTGAAAATGTTTTTGGCATTATTTAATTATCATTTTTTTGTTACTTACAATTTTTTTTCAAAATTTACGTGCATTTTCAAAAATTTCAGGGGCTCTGATACCTGAATTTTTCTTTTTCTAATTTTTTTTTCTGTTCCTTCTCCTTAATGATTTTTTTTTGATATATGGAAAAGGGAAAGAGTAGGAAAAAGTTAAAAAGTAAGATTTTTTTAAAAAAAATAAAGGGAATTTTTTCTTTTACTAAGTAGCAAAAGAATTTTTTTGAGGGGTTTTTTTTCAAACATCTACTTAGTACTTTATTTTTCAAAATTTTCAAAACTTACTTAGTATTTTGTTTTTTAAAACTCTTTTCTTCAAAAAAAAAAAGGGCAAACATTAAAATTTTCTTTTAATTTTACTTAGTACAAGCAAAAGTTTAGGTCTGAGGGTGTAATAAGTGTAGATATGATATGCTTTTATTTTTATTTTCACGCTCATTTGCTTGTTATTATTGATTCATATTTGCATTATTATGCCCCTTTCTTAGCTTTTATCAATGTATTCTCTATTTCTTGTTCGGAGATTTGTTTTTTGCTCTATTTTCATTTTTAAGAGCATTTTGGAGCAGAAAAGATGCAAAAGGAACAATTTGGACCTGGAGAAGTGACAAGACCTACTTAGCCCAAGTGGAACAGCCCTCGTGCAACTCACATGGCTGGGTCGTGCCCCATGGCACGACTCGTGCCTCCTTCCCAGCCAAGGTCGTGCCTCATGGTATGCTCCTGTTCAAGCCATACATGTCGTGAAGACCCGGTTGTGCCTTATGGCAGGATCCATGCTCCAAACTCCTTCTCCAATCGTGCCTATTAGGCACAACCAAGTTATGTCCATGCTCAACTTGACGAAGATACCACGGCTGGGCCGTGCCACCAGGCACGACCCTGGCTTTGGCCGTGCCACCAGGCATGGTCTGTGCCACTAGGGACAAGCGACCCCCTAGATATAAAAGGGAATCTCTTGCCTTTTTCTTAAGAAGGAAGTTTTCCCTTTTGAGGGGAACCATCCCTAGGCTCCACCTATCATCTTCGGTGATCTCCGACCTCTCCACCTTATCTCCGATTCTCCCACATCTCTAAAAGGTATTGGATTGGTTCTGAAGCCCCTCCATTGGCAATGAATAATCATCTCTTCTCCTTCTTCTCTATTTTGTTAGAATCTTGCTATTTCATTGAGTCTTCATTCCTTCCTATGTCTCTCGAGTAGATTCTCCATGTTCTAGGGCTTAGGGAGTATATGTGATGTGTTCTTGATAACAACTCTATCATTTGTAATGTTCTTGGATTGATGATGTGGTTTTGGAATATTTCTTGTTTGATGGAATGCATCTATGAATATTTTATGCTTAGGTCTCTTGAGTACTTATATGATTGTTGTGTTGATTGAACGGATTGTGTAGATTAGTGTCCATTAGTGGGAGATGCTCAAGGTTGTATGTGTTGGTGCAAAGAGCATCAGTCATGAATAGTCAACCTCTAGTGTTTCGATGTTTGACAATATACTAAGGTCAAGTCAAAGTGATCAAGGGTTAAGCCAAACAGAATCTGATGTTTGGTAGGGTAAACCCAGGTTTGATCAGTTTGACAAAGGAATAGCCAAACAGAACCTGATGTTTGGTAGTGAAAATATACTAAGGTATAGTCAAAGTGATCAAGGGTTAAACCAAACAGGACCTGATGTTTGGTAGGGTAAACCCAGGTTTGATCAGTTTGATAAAGGGATAAACCAAACAGGATCTGATATTTGGCAGAATGAATAGAACCCAGGGATGGTCAGTTTGACTACGGGATTAAACCAAACTGGACTTGAGGTTTGGGATTATACTTACCTGAAGGTTGGAAGAAGTTTAGTTAAGATTAAGATGACTAGCAAAGAAATCCTAGTGAGTGAAGCTAGGTGGAAGAAATCCTGGTGAGTGAAGCTGAGTCCTAGTGAGTGAAGCTAAGTGGAAGAAATCCTAGTGAGTGAAGCTAGGTGGAAGACATCCTGGTAAGTGAAGCTGGATCCTAGTGAGTGAAGCTAGGTGGAAGAAATCCTAGTGAGTGAAGCTAGGTGGAAGAAATCCTGGTAAGTGAAGCTGGGTCCTAGTGAGTGAAGCTAGGTGGAAGAAATCCTAGTGAGTGAAGCTGGGTCCTAGTGAGTGAAGCTTGGTGGAAGAAATTCTAGTAAGTGAAGCTGGGTCCTAGTGAGTGAAGCTAGGTGGATGAAGTCCTGGTTAGGGATCGGGCAACGAAGTCTTAGCCAAGAGAGGACTAAGGACAGAAGTAGAGACGGGTCGAAGTTGGACGTCTCGAGATCCGGGTTCTTGGAGGCTGAGAAAAGCCCAACCGGTGGTCCCAATTGGTAAAAGGTAACTTCTTTAGGGTGGAGTAGGTGAGGATGCGTTCCCCGGGAAAGGGAATAGTAGGCGTCGGTTCGACTTAGGATTTCATTTTGAAATCCAAAGTCAGAACCAATTAAGGCATAAGATTATTTGTTTTGTTGTGTGTTTTGTTGTCTTGCAGGTACCTGGAGATGGAGGCAAAGCCAAACCCTGTGCCAACTTCCCTGATTGGTCACCAGACCGATCCAGGCAAGGCCAAACCCACTCTAAGGAAAGGGAATTGGCTCCCAGCCTCCCCTGACTCGTGCTCAGTCCCCCGGACCAAGACTCCATGCTCAGTCTCACTCACCGGGACTTCAACCTAGCCCTCCAAGATAGGACCTGACCCTCCAAGCCGGGATTTCATCCAACCTAGCCCTCCAAGCTAGGACCTGACCATCCAAGCCAGGGTTTCATCCAACCTAGCCCTCCAGGCTAGGACCTGACCCTCCAAGCCAGAGTTTCATCCAACCTAGCCCTCCAGGCTAGGACCTGACCCTCTAAGTCAGGATTTCATCCAACCTAGCCCTCCAGGCTAGGACCTGGCCCTCCAAGCCAGGGTTTTTCACACCTAACCCTCCAAGTTAGGACTTTTCACACCTAGCCCTCCAAGCTAGGACTTTTCACACCTAGCCCTCCAAGCTAGCACTTTTTCACACCTAACCCTCTAAGTTAGGACTTTTCACACCTAGCCCTCCAAGCTATGACTTTTCCACATCACCTAGTCCCACTAGGTCTGCCTAGTCCCACTAGGTCTTTTCTACTGCCAACATGCGATCTCCCGATTCACCTGGACTTAATCCGAATTCAACCAGACTTAAATCAAACTTAAATCGGTGTCAACACCAAAACAACAATCAGGGTCAGACTGCATCAATAATCAGGACTCCTGCTGATCGGATTGGAGACCGATCAGTAGCGTTTCTGTCCGATCACGAAGACCGATCAGTAGCTGAAAACTCCACGATCTCTTCCTGCTTGATATGCTGAATGGCGACTTCGGCTCAGAAACCTCAGATACCCTATGAAGAACCCCTCTGAATTGCTCCGATAGCTCCGATCAAAGAAAACTAGCGATCAAACAAGAATCGATTAGCAGGAACAGAGCTCCGGCGAAACCCTCACCTGAGCTTTCCAAAGACAAAGTTGATTAGCAAACTTAACAGGAAAACTACCTCGACGATTCGAAAACTTGAAACAAAGCCTCAGATCTGATGTCGGCCGCGCGCGATCGGAGAAGAAAATGAGAAGTGTTGAAGAACAGGGAAGAACTCGGTACGCCCGAGCTGGATGAGGAGTTTCTATTTTAATTAATTCCACTTAAAATTGAACGGCTGTGATCATCCTCGCTTCATCTAACGGTCAGATCATCTCGGATTGAAACCAAACTTTCCAGATCTACATCAATGGTCAGGATCTTCTTCTCCTTAGCTTGGATCGATCAGATCTGCAACGGATGGCTCGGATTACCCTTCCTTTTGAATGGATGACTTAGACTCAACTCGAGCTTGATCCAACGGCTAGATGACTTCTGATTCGGACCAAAACTTCAGATCTTGATCTATGGTCTTGATTAACTCTATCTTGAGCTCGAATTGATCAGAAGCTGAAAGATGGCTCTGATCTCCCTATGTCTTGATTGGACGACCCATGTTCCTCCAGTGCTTGATCATCTTGATTAAAGCCAAATCTGACTCAAATTCGATCCAATCTGATCTAGGTCCGTGATCATTCGAAGCCTACAAAATTATATTCAAATTTTAATACCAAAATATCTCAAATACAAAAAGAATTGCATCCAAAGCTAAAATAGAAATAACTCATGGAATCTAGTGTAAATACAAGATTAAGCATGTAAAAAGGGATCAAAATATGGGTTTGAGAGCCTAAATTAATTGTCAAAATGGTAATTATCAACTCCCCCACTCTTGGGCGTCTCGCACAAACCACTAGTGAACTAATGATGTAACCCCCTAGATTATTCTCAATCATAGTTAGAAGCAATTGAAAGAAAATTACCTAGGGTTGTCAATTCTCAAAAATTTAATCTCAATGGACTAGAGTCTTGTCCTTAGTCAACAACAAAGTATACTTCATCCTTCATGACTAATTGAGATGAATTAAACACACAAATCCTCTCAAGGAAATTTTTGGTGGCTCTCTTCCTAAGTTCTAAATTTTTGATGAAAGTGGAGCTCACTCAAACACATCAGGTTTCTTGCACTACCATAAGCTTGCTTATGCTCTACTCTCCACCATCATTCTTGAGTTGAATCCACACCTACAAAGGCTTATTCGAACAAGTTTAGGAAATATAGAATGATAAGAATGAAATAGAAGTTTAGTAGATGAAAATTTTAAGAAGTGGAAGACTTGGATACTAAGAATGTCACTATGAACTTTGCCCCCTCTTTTTTGTTGAGGCAATCTGTGGTCCGGAGTGACCAAGTGTTTTGATGTTTGGGCAAAGGGTTTAAGTTAGGTTTTCCTTGTGTTCTCATATGTGTATGTTGAGTGTGCAGGTTGTACAGGTTTACACATGTTGAGTCAGCTGAGGCAAAGAACAAGAGCCGAGCGAGGAGGACTCCAAGGGCAAGCCGGGAAGTGAACTTCAAAGGGCACACGTGAAGGATGGCATGGAGGCAAGTCGAGGACTTGCGTGCGCATCCGAGGGACGATAGCCGGTGGATGAAGACTTCAAGGGGCAAGCCAAAGGAGAGGACCTGAAGGCACACGTGGAGGAGGGTCAAGAAAGTGAGTAGGAGTGCTGTAGTAAGTTGGGCAGTCGACTGGGGGTTGTCCAGTCGACTGCCAAAACTCACAGAATGGTTTTGTCCCTGGAGCAGTCGACTGGTGTACAGCTGGATTCGAACGTTGGGGCTGTCAACGGTTGAATTTTGAGTGGGGCAGTAGCAGTCGACTGGTGTACAGCTGGATTCGAACGTTGGGGCTGTCAACGGTCGAATTTTGAGTGGGGCAGTCGACTGCCCTGGGAGCAGTCGACTGCCATCGAGGTTTTCAGCCCGAGTTCTATTTAAAGAGAACTCGGTTTGGCTAAGCTTCTTGACGAATCTTGTCTTGGTTAAAGTCAAGATAGTAGTCTTTGTGCTCAAAGGTTTTGCTTGGTGTTGTGGCGAGGTTTCTCCACCCACAAGGAGCGACGAGGGCTAGCCGGAGGTTATCCGGGGAGTGATCCACCGACGGATTCTTGGATTAGTCACCCGGCCGGGGTGGATACCAAGTAAAATCGGTTTGTTAGCATTGTTTCTTTATTGTTAGTTTTATTTTGTTTGTATTTCCGCTTGCGCGCTAACAATCTTGTAGAGATTCAACCGACAAACGCTATTCACCCCCCCTCTAGCGTACCGGAAACGATCCTAACATTTTTGAATTATCCTGCATATATCAGAGCCAAGGTAAGCAAGGATTAGTCAATGATTCTGATTTGGATGAGAAACATTACTGAATTCAGTGTGCCAAGGTTACTATTCTGTGCCAATTCCTTCTGATTGGTCAAGAGACCGATCAGGCTCTTCTTGATCGTTCTGGCTTTCTTCTGATCGATCTGGCTTTCTTCTGATCGGTCACGGTGACCGATCAGACACTTCCCTGATCGGTCTGGAGACTGATCAGAGCTTGATCAGAATCTGAACTGCGCAGTTTGAAACTGATTTCTGCCGAGGGTTTGTTGATGCAGTCTGACCCTGATTGTTATTTTGGTGTTGACAACGATTTTAGTTTAGGAGGATGATTATGATATGGAAAATCCTAATCTGGGAGGTTAGGTGGATTATGATTAAGTCCTGATCGAGGATTAGGCATGATTTGGAAAATCCTAACCTGGGAGGTTAGGTGTGATGAATTATGATGATTATGATGATTAAGTCCTGATCGAGGATTAGGCATGATGTGGAAAATCCTAGCCTGGAGGGCTAGGTGTTGGAAAATCCTGACCTGGAGGGTTAGGTGTGGAAAATCCTAACCTGGGAGGTTAGGTGTTGGAAAAGTCCTAATTCGGAAAGGTTGGGTGAAAAGTCCTAGCTTGGAGGGCTAGGTGAAAAGTCCTAACCTGGAGGGTTAGGTGCAAATTCCCATCCTGGAGAATTAGGTGAAAAAGTCCTGGCTTGGAGGGTCAGGTGCCTAGCTTGGAGGGCTAGGTTGGATGATGTTCTAACTCGGAAGAGTTGGGTGAAAAGTCTTAGCTTGGAGGGCTAGGTGAAAAGTCCTAGCTTGGAGGGCTAGGTGAAAAGTCCTAACTTGGAGGGTTAGGTGCAAATTCCCAACTTGGAGAGTTAGATGGAAAAATCCTTAGGAGGGCTAAGGTGGATGAATTCCTAGCTTGGAGGGCTAGGGTGAGTCACTGGATCGGTCTGGTGACCGATCAGGGACATTGGCACGCTGCTCCTTAGTGGATCGGTCTGGTGACCGATCCAGCTATGTCTGATCGGACTGGTGACCGATCAGGGAGCGCACAGTGAGATTGGGAATCTACTGTGTGGCTCCTGATCGGACCGGTGACCGATCAGGGAGCAGGCTGCTTCCTTGCTGTCTTGCTCCTGATCGGTCTGGTGACCGATCAGGGAGCAAACGGTGAGTGAGTTCCCTTGCTGATCAAGGTCTTGGATCGGTCCGGTGACCGATCAGGAATCTTGGGTTTGATTAAAAAGTAACTGTTCATCTGCTCTGATCGGTCTGGGTGACCGATCAGGATCCAATCTGATCGGTCTGGTGACCGATCAGGATTCACCCTGATCGGTCTGGTGACCGATCAGGCGTGTATAGCTGCGAGAGCTGGGAATCCCAGCAAAGCAGTGGATCGATCTGGTGATCGATCCACACACCCTGGATCGGTCCGGTGACCGATCACTTTAATTCAAATTTCACTGTCAGACGCGGTCAGAGCGTCTGATCGTATCGGATTTGCTGATGTATGTTTCTGATACGTGATATGCTGCGTGATCTTCTGCTCTAATGCTCTGATTGAGTTTCAGGTGACAGGGGAGGATTCAAATACTCAAGGAGAAGTCAAAGCGCGCTTTCCTTGGAGTAGGTTTGTCCCTTTTCCCATCTCAAGTTGCAACGGCGAGCTGCAGACTAGAGCTGAGACTGGAGCTCGACTGAGGAGCTCAGTGAGTCCAGAGATAGCTCAGTAGAGGCTGGTGTTGGCAGATGAGTAGCTGGGAGCTACAGAGATGTTGTCACTTGTCGCTTGGCGGAGAAACAAAAAGGAACGCGAGAGTTGAGTTCAGCATGACTTATAGTTTGAAGTTCTTCGAGTTTTTCGTGCTCTTGAGTTCCTGTGCTAGAAGCTTGCCGTTCTTGAGTTCTTCAACCATTCTAAGCAAGCTATTGAGGAGCAATCATCATACTTGAGCGCTTGAAGGAGAAAACAAGAAGCTTGGAGTCCGACAGTGGGAAGACACGAAGCAGACAGGGGTCTGCGTGAGATCGCCACTGGGTGGAGCTCAGGGAAGCTTGCTGTGTTTTGTCCTTGCTAAGAGTTTGAGTAAGATCCTTCTTGTTGTTGTTTCATTGTGTTCATTATATATCATTGTGTGAAACACGCTGTGGAGAGGTTTCTCCACCGAGAAGGAGGTTGCTTCATATCCGGTGTTAACCGGGGCTTGATCTGCCGACGATCAAGGGATCACCCACCTCAAGGGCACGCCAAGGAGTAGGGGCAAGTTATCCCCGAACCTTGTAAACCCTCCTTGTTAGCGATCTTGCTAGTTGTGTTTGTTTCGCTCTCGTTTAGTTTTTCTGCATACTCTGTTTTCCACTCTTTCCGCTGTGCTACTGATATTTGAGTTGCAGAAATCGTGATAAGTTTTCAAGGGGCAAGCGATTGTCTATATTCACCCCCCCTCTATAGCTATCTCGTTCCCAACAGGGTTCACTTCTTTTCAATCAAAAACTAATTCTTAAATTCAGCTAGCACCTTGTTCCCATCTTGCACTTCAGAAAACTAATCCAACTCCTGACACTTCATGCTTTTTTTTTTATAACTGTTCTATTTTTGTTTTTTCTCTTCTCTCTTTTTTTCAGTCATTCTCTCTGCCCTCATTTCCAGCAATTTGTCTCAGCTCAGATTCAGCTCCAAGTTGTGTTCAGCAACTTCACAATTCCTTGATGATTTTGAAAAGTTCCAGGACAAACTGTTAGCTTCATATGTGCAGCTCTAACTTTCATATCCTCAAATGCTTTATTGTTTTTATTTATGGAATCACAAGGCTCTCTTTCTTCTGTGTTTTAACTTATTTGCAACTGCTTGAGTTCATACATTCCACAACTTGACTCATGAGAAGATCCTACTCAGCTACTTGGCTCACTAGTTCCAAATTGGTACATTGTTTCAACACTATGATCACAGCTCAGTGTTTTAATCAGCTTCATTTGCAGCTTAACTTGGCACGCAGAACATATCCTCACTTGAATCTATCTTGTTCCACACTTCTACTTACATTCTTGCATTTCTATTTCAAAATTCAGCTCCACAGAATCAGCTTCCAGAAATCTCGATCATTTCAAGTGATTGATTCTTGAATGTCACTGATTTTTTTAATAGCATCTTGAATCACAAAAGCCTTACATCAAATGATAGTGGGGAAGTTAAGTGCTTAACTTGGGAACTTACTGACTAGAACTTGTATTCAGACTTGGCACATGGAATTAAGGAGTTTTTTTTCTTTTTTTTTTTTCTGAATTTAGCAGTAGCTCAAAACACTTCAAAACACTAGCCACCTCCCCCACACTTAAACTTTTGTCCGTCTCGGGCAAAATATCATCAAGTAACAATCAAAGCACCCAAGTCCATGGAAAATTTAGTTATAAACAAAAAAATAGGGAAAGAAAAAATAGAATATAGAGTAGATCAACAAGCAATATTGCAAAAATGATATGAAAATGGAAACAAGATGATTCACCTCTATAAATGTGGTCAAATCATACAAATATAGTTTTGAAAGAACCTAAGCAAGTTCTAGAGTACAATCACATGTGTGTATTTAAAAAATAAGGCCAAATCCTCACTAGGTAAAAAGAATTCATTTCAAATCATCAATCTAGAGTCCATAACTAAGTAGTAACTCAAGTATCCAAGAATTTTCATCCATTGGCTCAAATCCTAAGTTTTAACAACCAAATTTAATTAACTTTCAAAGGATTCTAAAATGATACAAAGAAAATCTAGAGAGACATTTATTCCAAATCATGCATGAAACAAAATGTCAAAGAGGATAAAATGATATCTACAATAAATCTTTATTTACTCTACACTACCTAAGCATTTATTAGCAAGAACTCACTGTAAAAGAAAAATTTACTGCTAGAAAACATAAAAATGGTATATACAATGAAATAAGAGTGTAAGAAGGAACAAACTCCCCTTTAAGTTGGGTAGATAGCATCATTAATATCCAATCCATCCACATCTAGCTCCTTCACTTCTTCAAAGTATTTCTTGAGCCGGTGGTCATTAACTCTCCAAATAAAATCATTAGCCTTATCTTTAATCTCAATAACACCAAAAGGAAAAACATTAGTAACAAGAAATGAACCTTTCCATCTAGACCTCAACTTACCTTTAATCAATTTGAGCCTTGATTTCTACAAAAGGACCTTGTCACCAATTTGAAACTCCTTCTTCACTATATGCTTATCATGAAAATTCTTAGTCTTCTCTTTGTAAATCCTTGAGTTTTCATATGCTTCTAGTCTTATCTCCTCAAGTTCTTGAAGTTGTAGCTTCTTTTCTTCTCCCACCTTATTTGCATCAAAATTGCAAGCTTTCACCGCCCAATAAGCTCTATGCTTTATCTCCACGGGCAAATGACAAGCCTTCCCATAAACAAGCCGGTAGGGAGACATTCCAATAGGTGTCTTATATGCCGTCCGATACGCCCACAATGCATCATCAAGTTTTTTGCTCCAATTTTTTCTACTAGGCCCCACGGTTTTCTCCAAGATTGCCTTAATCTCTCTATTTGATACCTCGGCTTGTCCATTAGTTTGGGTGTGGTAGGAAGTAGACACTTTATGCAAACCCCCATATTTGTTGAGTAAAGTCTTTATGTACTTATTGCAAAAATGTGACCCTTGATCACTTATAATAGCTCTTGGAATTCCAAACCTACAAATAATGTGTGACCTAACAAAACTCCCAACAACAAAAGAATCGTCAGTCCTAGAGGGAATGACCTCGACCCATTTAGATACATAATCAACAACAAGTAATATATATAAAAATTCACAAGATGCAGGAAAAGGTCCCATAAAGTCTATTCCCCATACATCAAAAATTTCACAGAAAAGCAGTGTTTGTTGGGGCATTTCATTCCTAGCTCCTATGTTCCCTGTCCTCTAACATCTATCACAGTTTTTATAAAATAGATAAACATCATGGAATAAAGTAGGCCAGTATAATCCACATTCTAGAATTTTCCTAGAGGTCCTCTATGGACCAAAATGTCCTCCACAGGTTGACGAATGACAATGTGTAAGAACTGAATGAAACTCATGATCGGGTATGCATCTTCTAATTATTTGATCACTATAAAATTTCCACAAGTAAGGATCATCCCACACATAAAATTTAGCATTACTCTTAAATTTATCTTTCTGAGTCTTAGTAAATTGTGCAAAAAAAACATTAGCTACTAAATAGTTAACTAGATCTGCATACCATGGCAACTCACCATGCACCACTAAAAGGTGCTTATCTCTAAAATCATCATCAATGGATGTAAGGTGTCCATCTCCCTCTATCCTGCTCAAATGATCTGCCACTAGGTTCTCCTTGCCACTAATATCTCGAATCTCCAAATCAAACGATTGAAGTAGAAGCATCCATCTAATCAATCTGGGCTTTGTATTCGGCTTCTTCAGAAGATACTTCAAGGCTGCATTAGAAAATACAATCACATGAGAACATAACAAATATGATCTAAATCTATCCAAAGCAAAAACAATAGAAAGGAGCTCTTTTTCTGTGGTGGTATAGTTAGCTTGAGCAGCATCTAAAGTCTTGAAAGCATAGCAAATGACATGTGGCGCTCCATCTACCCTCTGTGCCAGTACAACTCCTACAGTAAAATTTGAAGCGTCACACATCAACTCAAAAGGTAAAGTCCAATCAGGAGGTCTAATAATAGGAGCTGAAATAAGAGCCTCCCTCAATCTCTGAAAAGCTTCCTTGCATTTTTCGTCAAAGCAAAAAATCCACATCCTTCTGCAAAAGTCTAGTCAAAGGGCGAGCAATCTCACTGAAGTCTCTAATAAATCTCCTGTAAAATCCTGCATGGCCAAGGAAAGCTCGAACATCTCGTACGCATACGGAGTAAGATAGAGAAGATATAATACTAACTTTAGCAGGATCTACTTCATTGCCTTCCCTAGAGACTATATGTCCTAATACAATCCCATGCTCTACCTGTAACGCCCGCTTTTTTTTTTCTTTCTTTCATAAAGCGGCGTTACACTAACATACTTAGGGCTTGTAACATCATACTGCAGCAGAATAACTTTAACTTTACACTTACATGCCCCCTACTACCATTCTTAACATAATGACATGGAAACTTGGCATATTGACTTTATACTTAAACATCTTATCATATCATGCTTAACATCATAACATAAAGTTCCATGAGTCATTATTCGAGCATAGAGATATCAAAAGTAAAGTTCTAGCATAAACTGTAAACATTTGGTTTCCTGGGCCAAGTCACTATCACACACATACGTTCTTGCCCTCCTGCTGCTTCCTCATTGTCCCCTTGCATGATCTGCGGTATAAGGAAAAAGACTATAAGCACACAGGCTTAGTAAGACTCTTTCCTACTCACTAAAACCATTCGTCATTCATTCATACTCATATGAAACATAATCATCATTTAGTCTTAAACATGAAGCATAAACATAAACCTACTTAAACTTTACATGACATGATACATGGCATAACCATAAACATAACTAAACGTTCCTATCATGGCATAAAGCATAAACATAAGCATAAACATAATTAAACATTCTTATCATGACATAAAACATGGTATAAACATAATCATCATTAGACATTCTTAACATGGCATGGAACATGGTATAAACATAAACATAAGGTATAGACCAACCTATCTAGCATATCATGGGCATATTTTCCATCATAGCATAAGGGCATCTTCTTAACATAATCATGGCATAAATCATTTACTACCATACCCATTTCTTAACATGAATCATAAGCATAAGACATCATCATCATAGCATAATGCATCACATGAATGAATGCGTGGGTGGAATGCATATGTATATATATATATATATATATATATATATATATATATATATATATATATATATATATATATATATATAGATGCCTAACTTTTAAAAACATACTTTTAAATACTTAAACATAATCATCACATTGTTGGGGTCCCCGGCTTGTACCACATACATACATCATAGCGCGCATCCCTAAGCAAATACAAGGTAGCTAGTCTCGACCTACTAGGGTAAGGACAGCATAGTCGGTAGTCCTCGAACCGGGGCGTTCTTAAGGTGCCCATCCCTGTTGCACAGCTTTGGTAGTGCCAGAACCGTGGACAGCTTCGGTAGTTCAGAACCGGGGCGTTCTTAAGGTGCCCATCCCTTGGACCCATACTTCGGTTCGGTACAAGCCTCATTCATAAAGTAAAATACTTTACATGTTTCATCATTCATAAGACATTCATGGCATATTTAAACATGGCATAACTTGTTACATGAAGCATGACTTAAAACATGCTTGTCCATCATGATGCCTGGAAGGCATGAGCATTATCTTTCTTCATAAACATGGCATGCATCATTATTCATAACATGACATGCATCATTATTCATAACATAGCATGCATCATTATTCATAACATGGCATGCATCATTATTTATTAACATGGCATACATCTTCATATATAAAACATGGCATGCATCATTCTTATCATAAACATAGCATGGTTCTTAACATAACATGAGTATATAACATAGTATGGTTCTTAACATAACATAAGCATATAACATGACATGGTTCTTAACATAACATAAGCATATATAGGTAGGACTTCCATAAACATGTTACCTACTATCCAAGTGCATGACATGGAACATAAGACATTCATAAATAACCTTATTAAGCATGGCATCCAACCATAAGCATACAACATAAACATGGTGCTTAAAGTTAGGGTTATAGGTAACTTAAATTTCTACCACATGCTTGAACCTACATATATACTTCATAATAAGCATAAACCATCATTCTTTGAACCTTAACTCCACCAAACCCTATTTACATGGCCTTGGCCGAAACCTACATGGAAGGTTCACATCATTTCCATAAGCATATAAGATAGCATAAGGTAAAGGAACATACATACATTACCTATATGACCATAGGAAGCCCTTAGGCCTCATGATTAGGGTTAACCCTAACCCTTAACCCTCCTTCCTAGGGCTGGCCGAATCTTGTTAGGGCATGGGTGCATGGAAAAATTCCATTAAAAATCCCCAATCAACCATTAACATCAACCATACCATACTATAAGGGTCATTAGAGCCCTTACTTGGGGAAAGACCTAACTTTTGCCCTACCATCAAACCTTGGCCAAAACTTGTGGGTCACAAAGCCTTGTAAAAGGTCTCATAAGTCACCCTCAATCTCCCTTATATCATGATAATACACAACACATATGCTTGGGGGTTTGGATTTAACCCTACCCATGAGTTCATGGGTTGGCCGAAAACCCTAGGGGACCCTAGGGTACCCCAAAAATTCCCTAAAATTATATTTAATCTCTAAACATCATGAGAGCATATTAGAAAACATAACTAGGATTTATAGCATCATTATGGACCCAAAAGTCCTAGGGTCGAAACCCCCCTTAGGCTAGGATTCTTGGTTTCTTTCTTTTCCAACTTAAAATCTCAAACCAACCTTTATAATATGCTAAAAATCATAGAAAATCATAAAGAACTAATATACCACAGGTGAGGGAGTCTTACTTGAGGTTTCTTGATTTTTAGACCTTAAAAGAGAAAGAACTTGTAGAGCTCTTGACCCTTGATCTCTCCTTGCCCTTGTAGCCTTGGAAGGAACCTAGATCTTGGAGATGTGGAGTTTTTTCAAGGGAAAACCCCTTCTTGGTGTTCGGCTAGAATGAAGAAGGAGGAGGGGAGAAGGTGACTTGATAGAAGAAGAGAAGTAACCCCCCAAACCCTCTCTTTATAGCCCCTTTAAGGAGACAAATGAAGAGTCTCTTCATGACCCCTCATCTTCCCCTAAGCCTTAGCCAAACTCTATTTCATTTCCCAATAGAAATCCCTTGCTAGGTGAGTTGGTTAAAGCATGCATGGTTGTCCAAGAGGTCCAAGGTTCAATCCTTGGCTCATGCACCTTTATTTTTATTTTTATTTCATTTATCTTATTATTTTATTGTTCCTAAATTCCAAAAATCCCCCTAAAATCACCCATAATTATGCTAATATTCCTAAATAAAACCCTTTTATATTTATATTAATTTTACCTAATTAATACCCATTTTTGGGCCCATTTAAAGCTCATTAGTACCTAATTTCTCGATTTAAATAGGAACATTAGGCTAAAACTTACCCATAATCATGCTAATATGCCTAATTAAATTATATTTATATTTATACTAATTTTTACCTAAAATCCACCTATAATCGTGATACTAGAAAGCCCATATAAAGCCCATTAGTACTTAGTTTTTCTCAATTTAAATGAGAAAACATGGATTTTCTAGGCCAAAGTTCGTATTAATACCTCTAGGTCCTTCAGAAAATTATCTAGACATGCTCAATATTTTCAGAAAATATTAAGAAAATTTTCTGGGTCGTTACACTACCATAAAATGACATTTTTCAAAATTCAGGACAAGATTAGTTTCAATGCATCTATGTAATACTCTAGCCAAATTATCCAAACAAGTGTCAAATGATGTGCAAAATACAGAAAAATCATCCATAAATATTTCCATGTAGTGTTCTAGTAACTCACCAAAAATACTCACCATACACCGCTGGAGAGTCCCTGGGGCGTTGCAAAGCCCAAATGACATACGTCTATAAGCGAATGTACCGAAAGGACAAGTGAAAGTGGTCTTCTCCTGATCCTTCGAATCTATACAAATCTGAAAATAACTTGAATATCCATCTAGGAAGCAATAATGAGACTTCCCTGCCAACCTCTCTAACATCTGATCAATAAAAGGCAAGGGATAGTGTTCTTTCCTCGTTACTTGGTTCAGCTTCCTGTAATCTATACAAACTATCCATGAATTCTTCACCCTGGTAGGTACTAACTTATTGCTCTCATTAGTCACCACCGTCACTCCTGACTTCTCAGGAACCATATGAATAGGACTAACCCACTTACTGTCAGAAATAGGGTATATAATGTCTGCCTGTAAAAGTCTAGTCACCTCTTTCTTTACAACATCTAGAATCAGTGGGTTTAACCTTTTCTGTGGCTGCCTGACCTGTTTGACATTCTCCTCTAGAAATATCTTGTGCATACAAATGGCGGGGCTAATACCAAGTATGTCAGCTAATGTCCACCCTATAACTCTCTTATGCTACCTCAGAACTTGCAATAACATGTCCTCTTGCTCTGAATCCAAGTTCTGGGTAATGATAACAGGTAAACACTGCTCCTCTCCCAAATAAGCATACTTCAAATGTTCTGGCAATGGTTTTAACTCTATCTGTGTCTGCTCGGTAGGTATGGGTGATCCCTGGGGCTCAGTGCAGTCCCTTACACTCTCAAACCTATCCTCTGAATCTCCTGACATGTCAATCAATATAAGTGATCCCTGGGGCTCAGTGCAATCCTCTACACCTATAAAATCGTCTCTAACTGCGAGTGAATCAGATACAATCTTCAAACCAGCCTTCTCTATAGCTAATGCATCCTCAGTCTCATCTGACCTAAAATATCATCTGTGAATACCAAGTGAAACCCTATCAGCAAATAAATCTGCATCAACTAACTCATCTAAAATATCCATGCTCATGATAGAATGATCCTCTCTGGGGTGCTTCATAGCATCAAAAATACTGAACTGCACCACTGTGTCTCCTATCTCCATAGAAAGTGTGCCTGCATATACATCAATCTTCGTCCTTGTAGTCTTCAAGAATGGTCTCCCAAGAATAAGTGGAGATCTATGTGCTAGATAATCCCTCTCCATGTCTAAAATATAGAAGTCCGCAGGAAAAATTAACTCTTTCACCTTCACTAATACATCTTCAATGATTCCAACTGGGTGAGTCTGACTCCTATCTGCTAGCTGAATAACCACTCCTGTAGGTTGCATAGGTCCAATACCAAGCATCTGAAAAACTGATCTAGGCATCACATTAATAGAAGCTCCCAAATCTAACATGACATCATGAAAAAGAGTCCTCCCAATCTCTCAGGACACAGTAAAAACTCCTGGATCTTCACATTTCTGAGGAATTGAATGAATAAGGGTTGAGACATTCTGTCCTAAACTGACCAATTCATTCCCCTTTAGCTTCCTCTTGTGCACACACAAATCCTTAAGAAATTTGGCATACTTCGGTATTTGCTTGATTATGGTCAACAATGGCACATTAATTTCCACCTTATTGAAAAGTTTCACAAGCTCTTGATACTCCTTTGCCTTTTCCTCTTCTATATGCTTTTTAGCTTGAATCTTACGCTGTGGGAAGGGTAAAGGGACTCTCAGTTCCTCCACTTGAGCTGAATTTTGTGGAAATGAGTCTTGAGCAGGAACTTCAATTGGTATAGCTGCTGTAGGTGCCTTGTTTTTACTGATTTCTTCTTGTTCTTCCACCAAAATCACAGGATCAATAGAAGCAGGACTTAGGCTTAAACTAGGGTCACTTTCAACTGTTGAAGAATCCATTTTGGGGTTGTTCTGAGCTGGAAAATAAGTTACTAAAAATTTTTCAGAAAAATCAGCCCTTTGAGTGTTTGAACTTGCATCAACTTTTCCACTCCTCAAAGTTATTGCACTAACATTTCCCTTAGGATTAGGAGTAGCTTGAGAAGATAATTGACTCGATTGTTGAGCTTGCATTTGATTCATCCCACTTGCAAGTTGTCCAATGTGTCTTTCAATGTTTTGAAGGGTGGAATCATTCTTTTGTTGCCCTTGTTGTTGTTGTAAAATTTGTTGTTGTTGAAGAATTTGTTGCATCATCTCTTCAAACCTTTGTTGTTGTGCATTACACCCACTAGAGCCCCCAAAGGCTCCTTGATTAGCATGGGACTTTTGTTGGCCTTGAAATAAAACATTAGGTTGCTGAAAATTGTGAGTAGGCTGTGAATTCTGAAAATGAGATTGTTGGGGCTGATTAAATGGTTGAATGGGCTGTTGAAATTGCTGGAAATTGGGTTGAGAACTAGGTGGATGTTGCTGAAAATTATTGCTCTAAAAATTCTGATTTTGGGGCTGAAAATTCTGATTTCCTTGCTGAAAATTCTGATTGTATGGTTGAAAAGATTGCTGTGAAGGTTGAAAAGATTGCTGGAAATTCTGTATTGGTTGAAATCCTTGCTAATTTTGTTGGAATTGAGGCTGAAATTGTTGATTTCCTTGATGAAATTGCTGATAAGGTTACTGAAAATTCTGAAAATGCGACTGTCCTTGTTGTAGGGGCTGTTGTGAAGTGTTTTGTTGATAAAATGAATTCCCATACTTCAGATTAGGGTGATCTCTCCATCCCGGATTGTAGGTAGATGGATAATGGTCATTCCTTGATTGATATTGTCCTCTAGTCAAAGCGGCTAATGATTCATCTTATTGTAAGTTTGGGCACAAATCTGAATTATGCTCTTGACTTGAACATATGCTACACAACCTCATCACTTGATTTGTAGGTGAATCTACTGAAAAGTTTTGATTTTGGCTCACATTATTCAATGTCATTTGCTTCACCAAAGAAGTAAACTCCATCAAAGAACTCTTGATCTCTTTTTGTCCATTTGAAACCATTTGAACTTCATTCACCCCTCTAGTAGAAAGAGCCCTACTTCCAAATTGTTGAGAGTTCTCCGCCATATTTGAAATCAATTCTCTAGCTTGTTCTGGGGTCCTGTTCACTAGAGCTCCTCCAACTGCAGCATCAATCATGATTCTATCCATTTGAAGTAGACCTTCATAGAAATACTGAATAAGAAGTTGCTCACTTATTTGATGTTGAGGATAACTTGAGCACAACTTATTGAATCTCTCCCAATAATCATATAAGGTCTCTCCCACCACTTGTTGAATACCACAGATGCTCTTTCTGATAATAATCGTTCTTGAAGCTGGAAAATATTTCTCTAAAAATGCCTTTTTCATAGCAATCCAACTAGCAACATGTCTAGTAGGCAGGTAATAAAACCAATCTTTAGCTGCTCCAGTCAAAGAAAATGGAAATGCCCTTAACTTGATGTCCTCTTCAGAAATCCCTTGAGGCTTCATAGTGGAGCACACTACATGGAACTCATGCAAATATCTATTAGGATCATCTCCTGATTGTCCCTGAAACTTGGGAAGTAGATGAATTAGGCCTGATCTCAGCTCAAAATCTCCAGCTAAATCTGGATTAGCAATACAAGAATACTGAAATGCATCATCAGGGGCTGCAAGCTCCTTCATAGTCTTCTGATGTTCTGCCATAGGACTGCTTGAATGAGTAGAAATATTTTCAATAGCTTCTGGAACTCTTCCTTGATTTCTCCTAGCTCTGAATGTTCTCTCAATCTCAGGATCAAACTCCACAATTTCACCACCTGCAGTCCTGGTCATAAACCAAACAAAATGGCAGCAAATGTATATAGAAAGCTAAAGCAAATGAAATAGTATCAAAGATTATTAAACTAAGCACAAGCTCAAATCAAACTAACTCAACTAGTGTGTATTCCCTGGCAACGGTGCCAAAAATTTGAATGGTAGCCCACAACGAGTGTCACGATGAGCCTCAAATTTGAATTTATAAATTGAAAACCCTTGGCTCACAAATCTAAGTGTAGTATAGGGGCCTCAAGTCGTATTTTTCCAAGGACTAGTTAAAAATGCTTAGTTCAAGCTTGATTTTGTCGTTTTCTATTTTGGGTTTTCAAGTAAGATGGGGGTTTTTGCGATAATAGATGAAATAACAGTTGGAAACAGACTGAATTCAGCTAAAGCAGAAACTAACTCGAAATTTCAGAAACTACACTTATGCTATTTGAAAACTGAGCAATTCAATTCAAAACTATGGGATTGAAGTTCAAGAACTAATATCAAAGGTAAGAAAACATAGAATCTGTAACTAAACTGTAGAGTTGTGAAAACTGAAACGAAAGATACTAAAGAAACATGACTGGAAGTAAATTGATATAAACTGAAACAACTAATGAATTAAGTGTTCAAAACCGAAATTCTCAGAAATTTGACATCAGATCCATCCCTTTGCCAAGATCTCCTTCTTGCTGTCACACAATAGCCAAGTTAGAAACCCTCTAGCTCGAAAACTAGCGAGAACAGACTCCCTTGATCAGTTTGCGTTGGCTTGATACGGATTGATCTTCCAGATCGGTCAGCCGACTGATCAGGACTCCTGCTGATCGGATTGGAGACTGATCAGTAGCATTTCTGTTCGATCACGAAGACCGATCAGTAGCTGAAAACTCCACGATCTCTTCCTGCTTGATACGCTGAATGGCGACTTCGGCTCAGAAACCTCAGATACCCTGCGAAGAACCCCTCTGAATTGCTCCGACAGCTCCGATCAAAGAAAACCAACGATCAAACAAGAATCGATTAGCAGGAACAGAGCTCCGGCGAAACCCTCACCTGAGCTTTCCAAAGACAAAGTTGATTAGCAAACTTAACAGGAAAACTACCTCGATGATTCGAAAACTTGAAACAAAGGCTCAGATCTGATGTCGGCCGCGCGCGATCGGAGAAGAAAATGAGAAGTGTTGAAGAACAGGGAAGAACTCGGTACGCCTGAGCTGGATGAGGAGTTTCTGTTTTAATTAATTCCACTTAAAATTGAACGGCTGTGATCATCCTCGCTTCATCTAACGGTCAGATCATCTCGGATTGAAACCAAACTTTCCAGATCTACATCAATGGTCAGGATCTTCTTCTCCTTAGCTCAAATCGATCAGATCTGCAACGGATGGCTTGGATTACCCTTCCTTTTGAATGGACGACTTAGACTCCACTCGAGCTTGATCCAACGGCTAGATGACTTCTGATTCGGACCAAAACTTCAGATCTTGATCTATGGTCTTGATTAACTCTATCTTGAGCTCGAATTGATCAGAAGCTAAAAGATGACTCAGATCTCCCCATGTCTTGATTGGACGACCCACGTTCCTCCAGTGCTTGATCATCTTGATTAAAGCCAAATCTGACTCAAATTCGATCCAATTTGATCTAGGTCCGTGATCATTTGAAGCCTACAAAATTATATTCAAATTTTAATACCAAAATATCTCAAATACAAAAAGAATTGCATCCAAAGCTAAAATAGAAATAACTCATGGAACCTAGTGTAAATACAAGATTAAGCATGTAAAAAAGGATCAAAACATGGGTTTGAGAGCCTAAATTAATTGTCAAAATGGTAATTATCAATGGTCTACCTACATAAGTCAATATTGAGAATAAGAATTCAAATATAGATCAAGTATTTGCTAGCATAGAGGTGAAACTGAAATGCTAGAATCGTTTTCTCTTACTGATTCTTTGTCCTACTACTGCCTTCTTTATTATCTCTTCTGCCTTACTGATTGCGATCTCTTTGCTTTTTGATAGTGATCTTGATTGCCTTCTCCAGCCAAATATCTACTGCCTTCCGAAAAATTAAGCCCAATTTGTAGGTTAGTACTTAGTCACCAGTTCCTGTGGATTCAATCTTTATATTACTTGACAACAGAATCATGCACTCATGATTTCCTACATCAACGACTGATGGAGAAGGAGAAGAAGAGGTGGTGTGTGGCAGTGTGAGGAATAAATCGTCCCTCTGTCAATGTCGATGACATCCTAAATGTGAGGAAGAGAGGGCACTCTCCTTGTGGAAGCGACAACATCTGCGCCCAAGAAGAAGAGCCCTCCTATTTGTGATGGTGTGAGAGCCTTCTTATTGGTGAACCACAAACCCTAAAAAGGGAAAAGACAAAAAAATCCCTCCTTTCCTTGTGTCATCACATCCACCCCGTATTAATCATGATATATAGGATGTCGAGGCTTGACTTTTCATTGTCAGCTATCAACCACTACCATTCCTTGTTAGATAAAAAAGGAGGAGGATAATAAGAGATTAAAATAGACAAGGGGATCTCAATATTTTTCAATGATTTCATTTATAAACGAGTAATGCCAATTACATAATCCAAATAAACCACTAACTTCATAATCATACCCTACTAACTCAACTAATGCTAAATACATTGAACATAGTCTATTTTTCCTTTAATCACTAACCACAACTATTATCACTAATTGTCAACTCATCAACCCGCTAACTCCATCATTAATTTTGAATCATTTATCAACACTCATCCTTAATTCAAAATTGTAAATATTGAGACATTATTTGAAAAAAATAAATTTATCGTTTGAAAGTGGCTTTGTTAAAATATCTGCCACTTATTCGTGTGTGTTACAATACTTCAACTCAATTTCTTATTTGCAACCAAGTCTCAAATGAAATGTAGGCTAATATCAATATGCTTAGTCCTCCCATGAAAAGTTGGATTTTGTTGTCATTGCAATCATTGCCTTATTATCACAAAAAAATTTAATTGCATCTTCTTGTTGGTGGTGAAGATTAGTAAGCAGTCTTCTAATCCAAACTGCTTGACATGATACTAAAGTTGCTAATAAATATTATGCTTTTGAAGAGGAAAATATTGTAGCAACTTTCTTCTTTGAATTTTATGAAATTGATCCTAACTCAAGATTGAAAACACTAGCTGAGGTACTTTTTGATCATTCACTAAACTTGTCTAATCACTATCAATAAATACTCAAAAATTAATTTTTGAAACTCTAGTATACCAAATTTCATAATCCATAATTTTAGCACCATAACGTAAAATCCTTTTAGCTACTCCAAGATAATATTTTTTAAGATTTTACATGAACCTAAAAATTACACTAATAAAGAAAGCAATATTTGGTCTAATATAAGTTAAATAAATTAAGACTTCAATCAAACTTCTAAAATTTTTTGCATTATTTTTCTCTGAACCGTTTTCCAGTTACAACTTCTCATTTATATTTATGGTTTGCAATTGAGTAAGCTAAACCTTTTAAAAAGATATGTTGCATATTTTCTTTATAAGATAAAAATTCCATCAACTCTTTGTTCACATCATGATAAAAAAAATAATACAATAATCTCATATCTGACATCTCAAATTTTTGCATCATATTAGACTTAAAATCAGCCACAAGAAAATCAGAGGAACTTATATATATTATGTTATTAACATACAGACATACAATAATACAATCATCTCTACCTTGCTGTTGTGAATATCATTTCCCCACAAGCCTAAACTTGTATTTCTGAATGGTTCAATCAACATGATATTTTGTTTTAAACACCTATTTCAGACTAATTGCATTCTTGCCTTCAGGTAGATCCACCATATCCAATATTTCATTTTTATGGATAGTTATGAACTCTTCTTTTATTGCATTCTTCTATTCCTCTTTTGTTATTGCTTTTTCAAAGGTTGTAGGATATGTAACAAAAAGAGTAAATTAACTTGACCTATAGATTTTTCTCAAAGATATAATTAATCTTTTTGGAGGTGTTTCATCAGAAGATTCCTATAAAGAGGATGAGCTGTTACTTCTTGAATAAGATGGTGATCTCAAAGGAGATGATTCAATAGCTTCAATTGTTGGAATTCTATTCTCCAATAGGATATGAATTTGAGTCTTTTCACCTTGTGTATTTCAATTCTAACTTGAATCTTTATCAAAATCTACATATATGGTTATAATTAATTTGTCACTAAGAGGATTATACAATTGACATGCTTTGAATTGATTGCAATATCCAACAAAAATGTATTTTTCAAATTTATTCTCAAGTTTATGATGAAATTGAGAATTTATCAAAACATATACAATACAACCAAAAATTCTCAAGTGGTTTATCAATGATTTTCTAGCTTTCCATGCTTCATATAGTGTTTGATTTAAGACAACCCTCATTGGAGAAATATTCAACAGGTTAACTAATGTAGCTACTACTTCAGCTTAGAAAAGATTTGGAAGTCCTCTAATATTCTATAAACTTCTAGTCATTTTTTTAATCGTTCAATTTTTTCATTCGGTTACACCATTTTGCTTTGGTGTATATGATGCTATCAACTCCCTGTAGATACTATATTCTTTGTAAAAATGATTAAACTCTTTTGATAAAAACTCACCTCCTTAATTTGTGTGAAAAGTGTTTACTAAGACACTCTTCTGATTTTTCACGTGTTTTAAATTTTCTAAAATTTTCAAAAGTCTCTCTAACTTATCTACTAGAAAATAAACCAAACTCATTTGAATAAAATCATCAGTAAACATCAAAAAATATTTACTCCCACTGAGTGATGTAGTTCTTAGAGGTCCATATCAATCAGTGTAGATTAGCTCAAAATATTCTGAAGCTCTCTATGATTGCTTAATTTGAAAAGGTCATTTTGTTTATTTTGCATATACATATCCTTCACATAAAATAAGAGAATTAATTTGAGATAATCCAAAGACCATATCTTTCTGATTTAAAAGTTACATGCCTTTGATGTCGAGATGCTTATATATGAAGTGTCATATCTTGGGTTCATTATCTTTACTAGCAATAAAAGCTTGGTTTTTGACATTAGAGTCTCAGGATATAGTTGAGCCGATAACCATATAGTAGATTTGCAGAATTGAGCAAGGGTTGAATCCCAGCAAAGCCATGGAAATACTTTCCCATATGGAGGTCTGCTTGGTACCTGATTCACTCCTTCACAGTAGTGTGGTATAGTTGGGGGGGGGCGCCAGGGTGATGAATTTCACCTTTTGCAAAATTGATTTCTGACATTAGAAATCTTAAGTAAAAATATCTTATTTTCTGTCATTTGCAGACAAACAATAGACTGTCTAGAATCTTTGTAGTAATAACATAAGCTCCATTATTAAATAAAACTGTATAGCCACCCACCATTAAAATTGTGTGCTAAATTGTGAACAAAATAAACATTGTAAAATAATTTTACTTTACCATTGTTAGTCTCAACGTCAATAGTATCTTTGCCTTTGACTTGTATCTATTTATTATCTTTAAGTCTTACTAACATCTTGTGTGACTCATCAAGCTCTTTAATAGTGACTTATTATCAGTCATATAGTTCAAACATTCACTATCCAAAAATCAAATACCATTTTGAACTTCATTAGAATGAGAATGAACCATAAATAACTTAGGGGGCGTTTGGTAGACTTGTTTTTTTTTATTTTCATTTTATGTAGAAAATACGATTTTTTGGAAAACATGTTTAGTTTGTATTTTTCAGCCTTGTTTTTCAGAAAAAGATATAGTGTTTTCTGGAAAACTAGAGAATGAAAGAAAGTCATTTTCTAGAAAATGAGAAAATACAATTTTCTGGAAAATGAAAATAGAAAACGGAGCAAACAAAACACCCCCTTACTTTTCTCGTTTTCTTCTTTTACATAATTTGCTTATGTCATTGCTCCAATTTGCCTTTATATACTCAAATCTTTTGCAACCATAACACTAAACATAATTTTGGTTCCAATTTTATGCCCTCTTCCTCTACTTATGTCATGCCCTCTATCACGGAAACCTCCTCTTCCACGTCCTTTACTAGTGGAGTCTTCCCCTTGTTGATGCAGTCTGGCCCGGTTGTTGTTTTGGTGTTTGACAATGATTTAAGTTTGGTTGAGCGAATTTGGGTTAAAGTCCTGGTCGGGGACTGGGCATGAAACCCTGGTGAGTGAAGCCGGGTCCTGGTGAGTGAAGCCAGGTGTTGGAAATCTGGTGAGTGAAGCCGGGTCCTGGTGAGTGAAGCCAGGTGTTGGAAATCCCGGCGAGTGAAGCCGGGTCCTGGTGAGTGAAGTCAGGTGTTGGAAATCCCGGTGAGTGAAGCCGGGTCCTGGTGAGTGAAGCCAGGTGTTGGAAATCCTGGTGAGTGAAGCCGGGTCCTAGTGAGTGAAGCCAGGTGTTGGAAATCCCGGTGAGTGAAGCCGGGTCCTGGTGAGTGAAGCCAGGTGTTGGAAATCCCGGTGAGTGAAGCCGGGTCCTGGTGAGTGAAGTCAGGTGTTGAAAAGTCCTAATTCGGAAGAGGTGGGTGAAAAGTCCTAGCTTGGAGGGCTAGGTGAAAAGTCCTAGCTTGGAGGGCTAGGTGAAAAGTCCTAACTTGGAGGGTTAGGTGAAAAGTCCCATCTTGGAGAGTTAGGTGAAAAAGTCCTGGCTTGGAGGGTCAGGTGCCTAGCTTGGAGGGCTAGGTTGGATGAAGGTCTAACTCGGAGGGGTTGGGTGAAAAGTCCTAGCTTGGAGGGCTAGGTGAAAAGTCCTAGCTTGGAGGGCTAGGTGAAAAGTCCTAACTTGGAGGGTTAGGTGCAAATTCCCAACTTGGAGAGTTAGATTGAAAAATCCTTAGCTTGGAGGGCTAAGGTGAATGAAATCCTAGCTTGGAAGGCTAGGTCTGCGTCCCTGGATCGGTCTGGTGACCGATCAGGGACATTGGCACGCTGCTCCTTCGTGGATCGGTCTGGTGACCGATCCAGCGATGTCTGATCGGATTGGTGACCGATCAGGGAGCGCACAGTGAGGTTGGGAACCTACTGTGTGGCTCCTGATCGGTCCGGTGACCGATCAGGGAGCAGGCTGCTTCCTCGCTGCCTTGCTCCTGATCGGTCTGTTGACCGATCAGGGAGCGGGAAGTGAGTGAGTTCCCTTGCTAATCAAAGTCCTGGATCGGTCTGGTGACCGATCAGGGATCTTGGATCTGATTAAAAAATCACTGTTCATATGCCCTGATCAGTCTGGGTGACCGATCAGGCTTCATTCTGATCGGTCTGGTGACTGATCAGGATTCACCCTGATTGGTCTGGTGACCGATCAGGCCTGTGTTGCCGTAAGAGCTGGGAATCCCAGCACGGCAGTAGATCGGTCTGGTGACCGATCCACAAGTCCTGGATCGGTCCGGTGACCGATCACTTTAATTCAAATATGCTGTCAGAAGTCTGTTTTCACTGCCGATTCTCTGATACACTGCTGATATGTTTTGATATGCATTGCTAAGCCTCTGTTGGAGTGTGCAGGTGATAGCAGGTGATTCAAACACTCAAGGAGGGTCAATGGGAGGCTTTCCGTTGAGCAGGTTTGGCTGTTTCTCATTCTCAGGTTTCAACGGGCAACTGACGCAGCTGGCGACTGACGGAGGCTCAGCTGGAGAGGAGGTCTTCAGTGGACTGAGTGCTCAGGGAGGTCAGTGGGTTCAGGCTGGCTCAGTGGATGCTGATGAAGCTTGTGATGGTGAGCAGAGCTTAAGTGACGAAGCTGGAAGCAGAGGAGCGGTGGCGAACAAGACAGAAACTTGGGAAGTTTGGCTGGGCTGTGTTCGTGCTCTCTGTTGCTTTGTGCTTGAGCGATCTTGTTGCATTCCGTTGAGACCTTTGTGAGTGTTCCTTCTTGTGTGATCCCCTGTACTCAAGTTCCATCATCCGTGAGATCTGTGGAGAGGTTTCTCCACCGAGAAGGAGGCTCTATCTTATCCGGTGTTCACCGGGGCTTGATCTGCCGACGATCAAGGGATCGCCCACCTTACGGGCACGCCAAGGAGTAGGGGCAAGTTATCCCCGAACCTTGTACATCTTCGTCTTAGCGTTTGTTTGATTTGCGATTCCTTCTCTGCTTTGTTCTTTGTTCTGCATTTTCTTCCGCTGCTAATCTGATCACGCAGAAAACTTCAAAGTGCAACTTATGGGTGTCTGGCTATATTCACCCCCCTCTATAGCCATCTCGTTTCCAACAAGTGGTATCAGAGCTTGGGGGTCTGTTCACGGCTTAACATCCGAGAGCTTACAGCAAGATGGCTCGAAGAGAAGGCTACAGCACAAACCGACCTCCATTCTTTGACGACACAGATTTTTCATATTGGAAGTCAAGAATGGAGTTTTACTTAAAGACAAACATGAGTTTGTGGTTCACTGTCAAGGAGGGGTTTTCCCTTCCAAAGGATAATGAAGGAAAGGAGCTTGAGTTTTCCAAGTGGTCGCCTGAGCAAATCCGGAAGGGGGAAGCAAATGCCAAAGCTGTCGTGACCTTGCAATGTGGGATGACCAAAGAACAGCTAATCAAGGTTGACCCCTTCACCTCTGCCAAAGATCTATGGAATAAACTTCTTGAGCTCCATGAAGGAACTCAAGACACCCGGACTGCCAAGAAGGATCTCCTTCACAGCCAACTTCAGAACTTGACAATGGGAGAAAGTGAAAATGTAAGTATGCTTCATTGTCGATTCAAAGAAGTATTGAATGGTCTCCACTCCATTGGTGAAGAGGTAGAAAACCGAGACCTAGTGAGGTATGTCCTTAAATCATTTCCTAGGAATGCCTTGTGGTCATCCATGGTGGATGCTTATAAGGTTTCCAAGGACTTATCTTTTGTTAAGTTAGAGGACTTATTTTGTGAGATGGAGCTACATGAGATCTCTAACCAAGGCCCCAAGGAGAAAGGGTTTGCTTTTGTGGTAGGAAACAAAAGGAAGAAGAAGATTGACAAGGAGGAGGAGGACATCCACTGTCACGTGGCTCTAGTAGCACTACAAGAGTCAAAGGAGGAGAGTGATGAATCAAGTGACTCCTCAACCGTGCCTTCATCATCTTCGGATGATGAAGAGGTAATTTCTCCCGAGTTAGATAAGTGCTATAGAGCTATCGCATGTTTAACCAAATTGTTAAAGAAATCTAAGGCCAAAGTCAAAGCATTAAGGTTGGAGGTAAAAGAATTGAAATCCTCTAAGGTTGAGGACATTAATGATTTGCATGACAAATTCCTTGAGGATGAAAATAAGGATTTGAAGAGCAAAGTTGAAAACCTCAAGAATATTCTTGAGAAGTTTTCAACTAGTTCTAAAACTCTAGACATGATACTAAATTCACAAAAAGCGGTTTACAACAAGGTTGGCTTAGGTTACCAACCTAAAGAATCAAGTTTCATGTCATTGATGTCTAGAACCCATTTTAGATCACAAAATAATTCTAGGGTTCAAAAGGTTAGAAAGAAAAAGATTAAGGCATGAGTGCCAAAGTCTTTGATTGAAGGTTCTTTAGGTCCCAAAATTTGGGTACCTAAAACTTTCATATTTCGAATTATATAAGCATTATTTGAGGGGGAGCATCTATCAACATGGGAGGTTGATATTTGGTGCTCCAAACCCATGACCAAAGAAAAAAATTGTCATTCACATGGTTGGTTATGGAAAATTCAAATTAAATGCTTTGAGCTCCATTGTTTTAGATCTTATGACAATATAATCCCTTGGCTAGAGATTTTTATGATATTCATGTGTTAAAATACTTAGTCATGGTATAATCTACTTTAGTGTTTAAGTTCTTCCATGATCAAGTATGTCATGATTTTCTTGTATGTATTATGCCAACATGAAGAACACATGGTTTGTGAAAATCACTATGAAAATCTCACAATACATGATTAGACAAAGAACATGAGTTTAAGGCCTAGGCTTAAGCTTTTCTTATTATTTTGGAGATGAACCTAGATGAGTATGCCATGACTTTGGTGTTTGGATGATTAACATTAATCTATGACATGCCCATTTTGATTAAGAACAATATCAACACATAGCTTAAATTGATCATGATGTGAAATAAGCATGTTTTGGAATTTTGATCATCCATTGGAATTGGCACAAACCTAATTTTGGTTAAGAACAACATGATCACATAGGTTATGATGTTTTAAGTTCTATGACTTGTTTGATTTCCCACTGATCATGCCTTGGCACACATAGACTTCATTCATGTATTGATGTTGATAAATAGCAAAATGCATCCATGCTATCCATGATTATAAACCTCCTGTTCAAATGATTGCATGCATACTATTTCGGAAGCCTAACTCAAACTTGATTTCAAATCGGATGGAACCATGACTGTAATACACACTTGGAAGTATGACTTTTCAATCCAATTCATGAGTTTTAACTTCAATATGCCATGATTAGGTTTGAACTCTATAGCTCACTGTAAGTCTTGAAGTTAGCCAACAACACATGATATATCTTAGGCTTAAGTGTTCTTATTTTTGAGATGAACCTAGATGAGTATGCCATGATTTACACTATGTGCTATTCATGATTATGAATTTTATGATGGATGTATACAAACCTTGGAATCTTGGTACAAACATGTTATAAACATACCTTGAACTGATCAGAATTTAGAAATTGATCATAGTTTGATACAAATTTGATACAAGCATGTTTTTGAAAGATTGATCATACTTTTGTTTGTATCATGAAATCTGATCATAGTTTGTATCATGAAATCTAATGTTATATAGGCATGTTCTGAAATTTAATCATATGTTGATCACTTTCAAATTCACCATGTTTTCTAGAATCACACTTTAAACTTTGTATTTATGAGTTTTACTCTCAAGTTATATGGGAGATATTGTATGATTTGAAAATATACATGTTAGTTAAAGAGATGCAAATCATGTTGTTTTCTTTGGTTAAGGAACATGAGTATTGTTTAACGGAACTCTGTTAGGAGTTAAATTTGATTGTGTTAGGGTTTAGAGTGTTCAAACGTTGAAACAGAACCGTTTCTGAAACTTCTCAGTTTCAGAAACCTGTCTGTGTCATACCTGATCGGTCCACCGACCGATCAGGACTCACTCTGATCGGTCTGGCGACCGATCAGATCAATTTTGATCAAGGAACTCCCAGATCGTTCCAAATTGATCCAAAAACTCCTGAGACCAATCACCTTCCATAGAATTGTATCAGTTTAATAATCATACTACAAACAAATCTGATACAAACCAAGTATAATTGGATCATCCTAGTCATACTCGGAGCAAATCTTATACTGATTCGATACAAGCCCGTGTTGAAATTTTTGAAATTCATATGAACGGGTTGTGTGAATCATGTCGTTTGATCTCTTGCTCCTTGATGAGGGATAATTTTCAGTCACGAAATCCAAATCATGACTCTTGTTCTTAATGTCGTGTTTCAGAAATTTTTCTGAAATACCGAATATCAATAGAGTCCTCTCTCTTGTTATGGGATGCAAATTATTAATGCAGTCTGATCAGGAACGTATCAGAATTTTCGAAATTTTTCTGAAATCTGATCACTCCCCAGACTAATCAGATATCCTTCTGTATCACGTAATCAACAGACCTGGTTGGTCACGGAGACCAATCAGGACTATGTTTTAGATACAGTTGCATTCCTTACTCGTCCGATGAAGCATATACGTATTTGACCATGATATACTTCTGTATATGTCTTCACATGGAAGTCCAAGTGTTAATGCAGTCCGATCTTGAAAGAATCAGAATTACAGAAATTTTTCTGAAAATTGATTGTTCATAGATACATCAGAAATTTTTCTGTATCAATCATAAGTCTGATGAAGCTGCATTATTACTTGTCATATGAAACATATACATGCTTGACCATGATATTATTCTGTATATGTTTTCATGTGAAATTCACACTTTTTGGCGTATGATGCATATACATTGTTGCCATGATACATTTATGGTATATGCCTCTCATATGCGATTCAAAAAGTATCCTTTGATTATTTTGGGTTTGGGGAGAGACCCTTAGTTTGAGGGGGAGGTATGTTTAAACTTAATAACCATACCCTTTTCGATGTTTGACAAAGGGGGAGAAAATGACTGATTAAGTTTATGGTTATTATAGGGGGAGGATCATGATTCCCTTATGAGAATTGAACGGACTTCAATTGATTGATACCTAAACTTAAATCGGGTTGTCAAACAACAAAAAGGGGGAGATTGTTAATGCAGTCTGGCCCGGTTGTTGTTTTGGTGTTTGACAATGATTTAAGTTTGGTTGAGCGAATTTGGGTTAAAGTCCTGGTCGGGGACTGGGCATGAAACCCTGGTGAGTGAAGCCGGGTCCTGGTGAGTGAAGCCAGGTGTTGGAAATCTCGGTGAGTGAAGCCGGGTCCTGGTGAGTGAAGCCAGGTGTTGGAAATCCCGGCGAGTGAAGCCGGGTCCTGGTGAGTGAAGTCAGGTGTTGGAAATCCCGGTGAGTAAAGCCGGGTCCTGGTGAGTGAAGCCAGGTGTTGAAAAGTCCTAATTCGGAAGAGGTGGGTGAAAAGTCCTAGCTTGGAGGGCTAGGTGAAAAGTCCTAGCTTGGAGGGCTAGGTGAAAAGTCCTAATTTGGAGGGTTAGGTGAAAAGTCCCATCTTGGAGAGTTAGGTGAAAAAGTCCTGGCTTGGAGGGTCAGGTGCCTAGCTTGGAGGGCTAGGTTGGATGAAGGTCTAACTCGGAGGGGTTGGGTGAAAAGTCCTAGCTTGGAGGGCTAGGCGAAAAGTCCTAGTTTGGAGGGTTAGGTGCAAATTCCCAACTTGGAGAGTTAGATTGAAAAATTCTTAGCTTGGAGGGCTAAGGTGAATGAAATCCTAGCTTGGAAGGCTAGGTCTGCGTCCCTGGATCGGTCTGGTGACCGATCAGGGACATTGGCACGCTGCTCCTTCGTGGATCGGTCTGGTGACCGATCCAACGATGTCTGATCGGATTGGTGACCGATCAGGGAGCGCACAGTGAGGTTGGGAACCTACTGTGTGGCTCCTGATCGGTCCGGTGACCGATCAGGGAGCAGGCTGCTTCCTCGCTGCCTTGCTCCTGATCGGTCTGTTGACCGATCAGGGAGCGGGAAGTGAGTGAGTTCCCTTGCTAATCAAAGTCCTGGATCGGTCTGGTGACCGATCAGGGATCTTGGATCTGATTAAAAAATCACTGTTCATATGCCCTGATCGGTCTGGGTGACTGATCAGGCTTCATTCTGATCGGTCTGGTGACCGATCAGGATTCACCCTGATCGGTCTGGTGACCGATCAGGCCTGTGTTGCCGTAAGAGCTGGGAATCCCAGCACGGCAGTAGATCGGTCTGGTGACCGATCCACAAGTCCTGGATCGGTCCGGTGACTGATCACTTTAATTCAAATATGCTGTCAGAAGTCTGTTTTCACTGCCGATTCTCTGATACACTGCTGATATGTTTTGATATGCATTGCTAAGCCTCTGTTGGAGTGTGCAGGTGATAGCAGGTGATTCAAACACTCAAGGAGGATCAATGGGAGGCTTTCCGTTGAGCAGGTTTGGCTGTTTCTCATTCTCAGGTTTCAACGGGCAACTGACGCAGCTGGCGACTGACGGAGGCTCAGCTGGAGAGGAGATCTTCAGTGGACTGAGTGCTCAGGGAGGTCAGTGGGTTCAGGCTGGCTCAGTGGATGCTGATGAAGCTTGTGATGGTGAGCAGAGCTTAAGTGACGAAGCTGGAAGCAGAGGAGCGGTGGCGAACAAGACAGAAACTTGGGAAGTTTGGCTGGGCTGTGTTCGTGCTCTCTGTTGCTTTGTGCTTGAGCGATCTTGTTGCATTCCTGTGAGAGCTTTGTGAGTGTTCCTTCTTGTGTGATCTCCTGTACTCAAGTTCCATCATCCGTGAGATCTGTGGAGAGGTTTCTCCACCGAGAAGGAGGCTCTATCTTATCCGGTGTTCACCGGGGCTTGATCTGCCGACGATCAAGGGATCGCCCACCTTACGGGCACGCCAAGGAGTAGGGGCAAGTTATCCCCGAACCTTGTACATCTTCGTCTTAGCGTTTGTTTGGTTTGTGATTCCTTCTCTGCTTTGTTCTTTGTTCTGCATTTTTTTCCGCTGCTAATCTGATCACGCAGAAAACTTCAAAGTGCAACTTGTGGGTGTCTGGCTATATTCACCCCCCTCTATAGCCATCTCGTTTCCAACACCCCTTTCACTTAAGAAGATTGAAATGTCATTTCTTTGTTCTTCTCAATTGATCTATTTTGCCTTACTCATGAACTTGTAAAGAATTCATTAGTTCATCAATGGAGAAAATAGAGAGATTTTTAGTCTTCTCAATCGCAATTACTATGTAATCATGTTTATGATTCAAATTCTGCAAAACAATAATTACATCAATGATATTTTTTCCATAAGTAACAATTGAAATTACTTTCGTTAAAAAAAATTATAAAGTTTTATTGTCCCTCACGAACAAAGCCTCAAATTAACTTTCGAAAGTTTGGAATTTCATTGCTATCACATTGGAGGAGCTTTTTTCTACAGTATTTCCATGCCTATGAAGTCAAGGTAGTTGCATTTCTTGAGAAAATCTTCTCATATACTACTTGTTAAAGGATGAATAGTACTTTTGCATATTTCTCCTATTCTCGCTTAATTAACTTTCATCGATCGTCATCATCAAAGTCTCTCTCTACTAAATCCCAAAATCTTGAGATTTAAATAAAGTCTTCATTTTGATATTCCAAAATTCGTAGTATTTTCCTTTGAAAATGGAGATGAGGACGTTAAGAAACTATATTAATTGTCATTGCAAACTCAAGAAACATCAAATGTGTCGCTCTGATATCACCATTAGTTAAAAAAGGAAGGAGGATAATAGGAGAATATCAAAACCGATAGGGGATCTCAATAATTTGCAATGATCTCATTCATAAATGAGTAGTGCTAATTATATAATCCAAATAAACCACTAACTTCATAATTATACCCACTAATATAACTAATACTTAATACATTAAACATAGATTATTTTTTTTAACCACTAACTACCACTATTATTGCTAATTATCAACTCATCAATCCACTAACTTCATCATTAATTTTGAATCATTTGTCAACACTGCCACCACTGGAGTAATATTTGCTCTAGATGTCTCGGTTGATGGCGCTGATGATCCCATTGCATCGACAACAATTAGATGATGGCTATCTACCGATGTTAGAGATGTCTTAGACAATGTCAAAGATGCTTTGGATGCCTTTGACGCCACTGTTGGAGACTACTTGCACACGGACGGAGCAGTAGGATGGCCAACAGTCGATAAATATCGAGCTCCAGGATTTCGCTGACGAGCTCGAGGACCTCCTTGGTTATATTGCCAGTGTCAAAATCAATGCTGAAAAACTACAAATCAAATGATCATTGATTCAGTCTGAGATCAAGGGATGGGTTGACCGCGACCACTCAATAGTTGTTGGCCCGGACTTCTACTGACTTTTTGCTGACTTAGCTTTTGCGGGGCAACTTTGGGTGAGTCTACTTTTGATGAGTCTGCTTTGGGTGAATTGGCTTTTGGCGAGGTTGGCCTTTAGTGAGGTTGACATTTAGTGAGGTAGGCTTCTGGTGAGTCAGCTTCTAGTGAGGTTGGCCTTCAGCGAGGCCGATTTCTCTAACACTGCATTTAGAAACCCATGGAATTCAATTCTATCAAGGAATTGAATTGAATTTCATGATTTAGAAACAACTTAAATGAAGGAATTGAATTTTCATGTGAATTGAAATTCAACAAAACTAATGAATTGAAATCAGACCCAAATGGGTGTGATTTGGTGTGGGAATTGAATTCCAACAAATGAAAATACTAAAATAACCTTACATAAATATAATGTTTGATTCCTAACCTATTAATGAAAGGTAAAATAGTAACAGCAATCAAATTTATTCAGCTTTAGACTCATTCCAAACAAAGGAATTGAATTCAATTCCTTTACTTACCGACTCATTCCAAACGTACGAATTGAATTCAATTCCCGCTGGAATTCAATTCTTGATGGAATTCAATTCAATTCCATTACTTAAAAACTTTCCAAACGGGGTGTAAGAGGATTAATAGAAGATTAGAATGGGTCAAGATGAACCGTGGTGTGACCTCTTCGACTTTTAAGTCAGGTCTAGAGTAGATGAAGTGAAAAAAAGAGTACTAAAATAAGAAAAATGACAAAGTTGACTTTCTTGTACACCCTCATATCTACCCTTCGGCGGTGTCACCATTACCTTATATAGGGGTGAAGAGATGACTTTAATGACTTCCCGTTATAACGAATATGTCCTTTAGGAAGGCGGCTGATAGGATACCATAATGGTCGTGTTCTTTTAGAAAGATGACTGGTAGCCTGCCATAACGACTGCGTCATTTTAGGAAGGCGGTTGGTCTAGACATGACTTAATTAGATTAACAAGGTTAGACTCGACTGGGAGCCAATTGAGCTGACCCAAGTTCAAGTACTAGTCAACTAACTTGACCTAAGTTTCATCTCAGATCAGACATATCGAGGGCTATGTTGACTAAGTCACGGAGAGAGTTGTGCTATGTTGACCCGATTATGGATCATGCCAGGTGGTATAGTTGTCTCGACCCTATCAATCATTTTTTATCTTCTCATTTCTTCTGCTCCACATTAATTATGTAAAGAACTCAAGATCTTCTGTTACACATTAATCATGTAAAGAACTCAAGATGAACAATTCTTTATATGGAAAACATTTATTGAGTCCCTCTTAATTTTTTAGTGCTAAGTGATGTAGGGGTATAAAAATAGGAAGATGAGAAGCAATGACAAGGCCATCTCCCTCAACATAAACATACACCTTTGTCCCTAATATGAAATTTCTTATTCCGTCTTTGAATGAACAAATCACTGTCATTCAACTGTGAATCCTGAAATTTGATTCTCATAACAAAATCAGTGAAATCTGCATAGAACACACTAAATCCTTTCATTCTCGATGCGCCACAATCCAACTCGAGCTTCCGGCATGGAAAGCTCTTTATACAAAGATCACTGTCACCATCTCCTCATCAGCTTCTTCTTCTTCGTTTTCTCTTTGCCAACGCAAAGATCACTACTCCCTTCAACTGGGAATCCAAAATTTAAATCATCACAAAAAAAAAAAATTCATAAATTATAGGAAACAAAATTCTCCAATTCTAGTTTTTTTCCACGTGCTTTTCTCATTGAATTTACTACAAAATTGTCTCCCGAACCTGCAGCTCCTCACCTTCCTTACTAGACGTTGTATTTATACTCATTCCTCTTACGCGTAGTTGCTATTGTTGTCGTCATCTATTGCGTAGCTTATGACCAATCATAGCACTGCACGTACTATCACGATCTATTTTTAACGGCGTACGCATGTCCCAATTACCCAGCTCGAGCACACGTGTCTCCGTGAATCTGGGACTCGGAGGCGGAACTGCCAGATCCTTTCGTCGTCAAAATGGCATCTTACAATTCCACTGTCGTGACGCCACCTCGCTATGAGAATAGGACTTCCCGGTGCTGTACTTGCGTGGGACATAAGGAGGCCGGTTGCACGGAGCTCGATACTGCAAACGTTGCATCTTATCTACTTAATCTCTCAAAGGTCTACTGCAAAATTTCTGCCTTTCTCTCTCCCTTAATTTCGCTTGGTCCTTTCTGTTATCATAATGGCGGCTTCGCATCTCTTTGGTTGTCTGAAACCCTAATTAATCACCAGTAGCCAGACAGGCAATCGAGGTCGTATTTCGTCGAGCCATTCCGTTGCTTCTGATGGTAATTTACTAATTTCTGCTTCATACGTTGTAGAATGATTCATTTTTTCTTAAAATAAGTTTATTTCGATTTTTTTTCCCTTTTTTTGGCTGTTCTACCTGGTACATAGTCTGAGAAATCACTTTTGGATCTTTTTTCCATCTGAATATGTTGGTATTGCGACGGTTGGAAGGAAGGGGATTAAATAATCTGGTAATTTGCTGATGAAATAACTTTCGCTCGGTGTTGCTGGCTATCGCGATCAAGGAAAGTGGGTTTTGGGTTCCCTTTCCCTTGCTGGAAAGGAAATGGTTTTTCGAATTTTAATCTGTTTCTCTATCATTGATTCGCAATCTAGCCTTTTATTTTGTCAAAATCCGGCATTTTATGGTGGTATATGATCAAGTAGTTAAACAAATGAGGGTTTTGTTCCCCTTGTTAAAAAGCAAAATTTTTCATGCTTTCATATTTCAGTGTTTTTGTCAAAGTCTAGTAAGTGAATTTGAGTAGGTTCTTTTAACTTGTGACATTTTTTTGCTAAACAGCACAACATATTCCTGGGAGAGTAGCAGTGGTTCAAATATGAGGGGCTTCAGGCTGAATCGTTTCAGAAATAATGCAGGACTAGTAGTTGATGATGGAATTTTTAGGATTGATGATGAAATATGTCAACTCACCAAGCTCCAAACAGAGCCCTTTGTCAGTAACCGAAAGTCTATAAGGAACCACCAGAAAGTTCCTGTCCCCACTACTACAATGTTATTGGCAAGAGAAGCTAATCATTTTGGCAGAGGAAGGTTCTCTTTAGGCGATCGTTCACATGTTCTCGGTCGGTACCTTCCTATGGATTGTCCCAGTCATACAGAGGCGATGGACAGTGAAGCATACACATCACAATTCTCTATTGATGGTTCACTTTTCATTGTTGGCCTTCGGGTATGTATTACTTGGGCATTTAAGAAGAGTGTAGCTGAACCTTCAAATTCAATTCCTTGGATGGGCTTGAAATAGTGTCCTTTTTGTATACATTTGTTTGGTTACCAACCAGGGAAGCCTTATCAAGATATATAATGTTGACAAAGGATGGAAAGTCCATAAAGACATCAGTGCTCGAAGTTTACGGTGGACAATCACTGATACAGCTCTCTCACCCGATCTACGACATCTTGTAAATTTCAATATGATCCCGTGCTTATGATTTTCATGTACTTTAATGTTGGATCGTAAAGCTATCTTCGTTTCTTATATTGACTAGGTTGAAACTAATGAGCCAATGAAACATGTTGATGGGAGAAAGCCATTCTGTTATTCAGGAATGGCACCATTTGGTCAAGCTAATTGTAAAGTCCAATTTGTTCATGTTAGAAACCATTATACAGGGAGAAGGTCTTGCATTCCTTCATGTCTAATGCTAAATTTTGTGGTTGAGTTTGGAAAAATTTTGAACCGAGATTGTCTATCTTGCAGTATAGGTTTTGGAAAGAAATTTCTTATATATTGCCATAATAAATTAATGAGAGGAGAAGATTGAAACCACCTTGGATATAGTTAACAAAATTATGTAGCTTTTTTAATTGAAAAGTTATCACTAATCATTTGAGGAAGCCTCACGGGCTACCCTTTTTACTTAAAGGAATGATAGTCATATCTGCTAGTCTATATTAATGACAACTGGTGAAGTTACCTTGGTTTGGTTGAAAACAAAAAAAAAAAGATTCTCACATAGTTTAGCTTCACAGCCTACTGTTCACTAAACATGGTACAGGATGATACAGTTATGTTGGTAAAAAGAGGTCTGGCAAGGAACACAGGATTTATGGTGCTGCTAAAGACGCTGAAAATGGTTAGGTGACAGTGATATAAAGATCATTTTAAGCTTGTTTTGTTTGAAACAAAATTTGGTTATGAAAATGAAAAAAACTTTCATTCGCAGCTGAGGATCTAATGTAGCTATTGGTCATTCCTAATTATGATCAAGTTGTCACATAGTTATGCAGTGCCACAAAGAAAACAGTTTTAGTCATACGGTTTCACCATAGAGCTAATAAATAGGAAAGTGATAACACTACTATCCTTTTATGGTAAATTCTCATATGTTGAGGGATCATATTCATTAATACGGATGCAATTACATTACTAGCATCAAAGATATAACCTTTTAATTGCCATACATATGGTTTTACTTGAATGAAATATGAAACACTAGAAAGTAAAAAAAAATCTCTAATGTATACTTGACTTTCTCAAATGTCTATGGTGAGTCAAAATTTGTACGACTGAGAGGTTCAGTCTGGGTTGGTCAGTGGAACATGATTTTGCATTTCTTCTTTTAATTGATTGGGGAAGAGAAAAGGTTGGCCCTACTTAATTATCAAATGATTAACTATTTTCCTGCATAAAATTTCACTTTTCCTGACTTTTTCATGTATGTACTATTTCTTTGCAGTGCTTTTGTATAGGGGGGTTGTTTTGTCTATTCTCATCAAGATTTATTTTTCTAATTGTAGGTCTATTCCAGTTTGACACCGACTGTTCATTTGGTTAATGTGTGGTCAGCTACAACAGACTCACAAGCAAATATTACAGTGCGTCTTATGGTGTTTCTTTTTTTAAAAGAATTTTATTAGAATATGTGAGGCTTTATAAATTCACTGTAACATCTCTAGCATCACTAGGGATTACCTTTAAACATTGTTCTCTTTTTTGCATTTGCATTTGCGTCTTTCTTTCATCATGGCTCTTCTGGGGAACTTTGGTCAAGTGAGATCAAAATTGCATTTTTTTTTCTATGTGCAAGAGTGTGATGGTATTGCCTCAGAAGTTGTTGATAGTGTCAACATTGTATATCAGTGAATCCAGCTGTGGTCTGCAGTTAAAAACTGATTTTGGTAATTTTCTTAAAGTGTTACAGAACTTCTTGGTTTAATCTATGTTTAAAGTCTTAATCCAGTCCTCAGAACACAACATCGCTTCAATATTATAGCATTCTATTTTGTTTAGGTGCATGTTACTCTGACAAGGAGGATGGAAGGAAGATGAATAAGAGGAAGGAGGAAGAAGAGGAAACTTACTTTGGATTTTGGGTTGCAGAAGCAATTCGAGGTGACCTTTCAACTTAGAAGTAGGTTGCAAAGATGCTTGGGCTTGGGTCGAGAGCGGTAGAAGGAGCTGGTAGCATGTTGGATCTCACGGAAGGTGAAAGATTCTCGAGTGGAGCTCATGAAGGAGGAAGCTTGGATGGTTCTTGTGACCAAGGAGGAAGCTTAGGCGGGGAAAAAATCAGGCAGAGCTTGCAATGAAGAGAAGCTTGTCAAAGCTTGTGTCTGAGGAAGCTCAAGTAGAGCTTACAGTAAGGAGGAAGATCAGGTGGAGCTCGCAATGAAAACAGAAAGCGGCGAGTTGGGGTGAAGGCCGAAGGATCACAATGGTGTATGAGGAGCTTCTCATGTGCCAGTTAATAAGTGAAACAATGTTTCTCCTATGCCAATCAACATGAGCCCTTAATGGGATGATACTCCTATAAATTTAAGTTTTTATGTGCTCAAAACTGTGGTTTAATCTAATTAAGAAATAGGGAGGATATACTTTACCCCTAAAAGATAGGCAACCTGACTTTGCCCTTAGAGAAATATTTTATCATTTGTACACCTGTGTTTCATCCTAGTGTCATCTTGCCTTTTCTTTATCTGTTTGAGATTTTGAGCCATTACTTCAATAATATATTAACTATGTATGTTGGAATACACTTTACCCAAAAAGATAGAGAAGCCTGACTTTGCCCTTAAGAAATCTTTTATCATTTGCACACTTGAGTTTCATCCTAATGTCAGCTTGCCTTTTCTTTATCCACTTGAGATTTTGAGCCATCACTTCAATAATAGATTAACTAAGTATCTTTGAATATACCAATCTGATGTATGATTGGGATGAACATCAAAGTAATTTATATGACATAGTTGAACAGTTAAGTTGCCATTAGCCTACTTGTTTACTTAGATATCTCCTTCATTAAATTTCTCGTGTTGCCTAAACAAGAACTAGAGCCACCTTACTCAGTGACTCCTAATTGTTGGAATGCTACTATTGGTTACTCTATATACAAATCTGTTGATCGCTAGTTGCCAGATGTTGTCCACCCAAACTACCTTATGATGTCAACGTCCTTGAGTTGGCTTTCATTGGGAGCTTGAAAAAAAACACTCTTATCTGATATGTCTTGATTTTAAAAATATTTTGGTACTAATAGTTTACATTAACTAGAAATAAAACAATGTACAAAATGTTAAGGGTAAACTAGCATAAAACTCTTTTAAGAGTTGCAGATGTTTTGGATCTATTAATTAAATAGGAGATACTGTTGAAGGGATTATTATTAGGAAAAAAGTGGGTGATTGAAACAAAGAGGAGCTTTTGAAGTCATGTATAATGACCATGTGCCACGAAATTCCCCTAACATTGTGGTATAACCTTTGACACGTAATGGATCATAGTATTGACTAATTAAGAAACATTTAAGAGATCTTGATGTTATAGAGTTTGCATGGGATTCAATGAAAATAATGGTCCATATGCCATATCTATGTGGATGAATATGTTTAATAAGTTCTTTACAATAATTTTCTCACTAATGCAATGGTTTATTTTATTTTACTATCTATATATTGATTAATTAAATTTGTAGTACACTAAATTTTTGCACGTCAAAAATTTATATTGTCATAATTTTGTTCAAAGCACGAATGAGATATACTTGTTGGGAGAAATGGATGATGACAAGATCTCTTGTGTGAGTGCTTTGGTAATTGAGATTTACATTGCCAATGAAGGCAAATTCAGCTGGGAGTAGAATGACACAATCTCTCAGGGTAAAGTGTGATCGTGCTATATCTAAGGATCTAGGAAATAGGGAGTATACTGTATTTAACTCTAAAAATTCTCTTTAGAAAATTAACCAACTAAGAAAGCAATCAATGTTTGGAACGTATAAAATATTAGTGCTCAGCTCATAGAAGTTAAAGTTTAAGAAGTGAAAACAAGGTGCAAGGACGTATTACATATAAATATAATAATTTATCAAGGAATAAACTTCATCTTGATGGGAGGTTTTGATCGGCCAGAATGCACTACAACATGTGCTTTGAAAGTAATTGTGTTAAATAACTGTTGTTATCCTTATCATTCTTCTTTTGTCTAAACATTTTGTATTATGTAAAATGGTTCCAACTATGCCAGAATTCTTGTTATTGCTGGGGTCGTAGTTCCTTTTTTGAATATATCTCTATTCTCTACTATTCTCAACTGGAGTATTCCATAATCGAAGCACCTTTTGAATACAGGAGATTCATGAAGCTTTGGACTTCTCGGGTGGTGTTGGAGAAATCTTCAATACATATTCAATAAAATTTTCAACTGATGGTCGTGAGCTTGTTGCTGGAAGCAGCACCAACTCGATATATGTATATGACCTGGAAGCAAACAAGTTAGCATTACGCCTTCGAGCTCATTCAGTATGCTAAAATTCTTTACTATACAAAACTGTAGCTATTCTGTGTTTATGCTGACGTAATTTCTTTCTTATTGTTTGTTATGCTTTTCCCTGATAGATGGTCTAATATCATCAGTTTGAACAAATTAACCTCCAAAGTCCAGTATTTTTATCAATTACTTATATTTATATTTCTTCTGAAACCTTTCTGGTTGCTTCTCTAGGATGATGTGAATACAGTTTCATTTGCTGATGGGACTGGGCATATCATGTTCTCTGGAAGTGATGATTGTCTCTGCAAGGTGAGCTTCATTTGTGCTTGGCTACAAGAATGACAGTTATCCACATTCAATGCTTATGTTGATTTTTCTGCTCCAGTCTCTACTTTTTTTTCTGGCGAGATTGCTCCACCTCACTATGATGAACGGATTAGCTAACGATCTGGTGTTCAAATTTAGAATCATATTTTTACCAATTTTGCACTAATGGCACTTGCTTTCGTGGCCTAGTAGATTAAATATTTACTTATGTTTTTACTTATTACTAAGGTCTTTTAGGGTAGTTTCTTCATCTCTTGCTTGGTGGATAATTAAATCAAATTTGTTGAACATCCTTCAGGTTTGGGACAGACGTTGTTTTGCAGCAACACAAAAACCAGCAGGTGTCCTAGAAGGTCATCTAGAAGGCATTACATTTATTGATAGTCGTGGGGATGGTCGTTACCTGATATCAAATGGTAAAGACCAGACTATAAAACTTTGGGACATCCGGAAAATGTCATCCACTGTGAAGTTGTATGTGCTACTACTCTTTCTTTTTCTGTTTTAATTAATTGAGATCATATTTATTCACTGTGTAGCAATCTCATTATTGCTCTTCTAAAAGGATTTAAATTCATTCCACTATCCCTGTTATGAGAAAAGTTGATTTTAATATTTATTCATTTGATTTTCTGACTTAAACAATAGTTTAATTTTCAAACTAAAAAATTTGCTCTCATTGGGAGTGATTTTGTCATGTTATATTCCTTCCATCTTTATGTCAACACTCTCATCCTTGACACTATCTTAGACATCATGACTACTATGGAGACATAAAAAACTGTTATTGACTCTTGATGATCATGTCATTTGTTGGTGACTCAAATTAGAAGGAAGCTGTTGATGAAGACAATGCTGAATTTTTAAAATGGATCATATGGATAACGGAAATGTAATTATTCCTCACTCATCGAAATGGTCACTATGAAGATATTATTTTCTTTGAAATTACATTCTCTGAAGTTGGAGACTTACTCTTGCTACAATTTCTTAGTCATTAGAAAAAAAAAATGCTAAATTGAAGATGTTGACCACTAGGATGGAGTTGAATTTTCCAGACAAGGAATTTAATTTAAGTTTTTTCCAGAATTTTTAAGACTGCATTTTGGTAGATTTTTTTTCTTCTAAATATTTAGTAAATTTAGATAGTTTTGATTCGTTAAGTGTTATATATATATATATTTCGGGTGAGTTTGGCTTTGGGGCTACATTATTTCCTCTAGATGATAAAGTGATGAGTGAGGAATGATGCTAGTAGATATTTTAGCTTGATGAATATAAAGCATATAATGTTATTATATTTATTTTTTGTTAGTGATTACCATAGTTTAAAATTTCGTTCGTGCCGAGCGAAACGGGCGAACTGTCACCTTGCACTGGCTCGACACACCGCGGACTTGCGGAGGCAACGCGAACCAACCCACGGTGACCTCCGCGGGTTGTGGCGGAGATGTGCAAGCGTGTGGTTGGGATGTAGAAGAAATTAATAATTAAACTTAGGTTAATAATTTCGATCAACTCTTAGTTATAAATAGGATAATCTAAATAGGCTTAATCAAATCCTAATAAAGCTATTCTATTAATTTAATATATATATATGTATTTTGTTTTAATTTCACAAATATATAATAAATTCTTTATTTATTTACCATATGGAGATGTCGCTATCCCATTTTTTTCATTTATTTTTTTAATTTCTTTTTGTATTTTTTTAATATTTAGATTAAATTTTTTTGTTTTAAATTAATATATTTTATATTTACCGAAACCACATCGGCACAATACAATACAGTACTGAAATGGTATTGTTCCAATCATAAATCGAAATTCCGATACGGCTCGAGATTTTAAACTATGGTGATTACTACTACAATACCACTTGATCACCATCTTCTGTCGAAGGACCTAATGTTTTTGGCATGACTATATTACTATACTGAATTCACTTTTCCCTCAATTTCTAAGTTTCAGCATAAAGTCATTGTCCTGAGGCAGCATAGACAGTTTGTGAATGATACATCTCATTTTATGTTAGTGGCATGGGTGTTGATGGTAAAAGCTGCCCAAAATTAGTGTCTTCTACTAGGCAAATCTTGACATATTTCTTCTTTACCTGTATATGCAGTTCAACTCGAAAAGCTTCTGGTTTTGATTATAGATGGATGGAATACCCAGATCATGTTAGAAAGATGAAGCACCCCTTTGATCAGTCTGTAGCTACATATAGAGGACATTCAGTCCTTGGCACTCTAATTCGTTGCTACTTCTCGCCTGCCCACAGGTTGGCTTTTCAATAACATTTGTTTTAGTATCTGGTGGTAATAACAAAACACTGAGGACTTTATTTGTTGCCTTTGTGGCGTTTGCTAATCATTTTTTAATCATGTTTCATGACTCTTTCTTATCCAAATATAAAGTAATTTGCTCTTTTGTGGTTTTACCAATTTGTACAGCACTGGCCAGAGGTACATCTATACAGGGTCTCATGACAATTATGTCTACATTTATGATGTGGTATGTAAACTTCATCCTTCACTCTCTCTATCCCATTTCCAGCCTACTTAAAAAGAGAATTATTTGAATTGCACACAATAATGGGTAAATTTTTAACTAACATATATCTACACTTTTACTTTCTTATGACAAGACACACTTGTGGCACTCTTAAATAGTGTTTTGATATTTGATCTGAAAAGTTTCTTAGATCAACATTTTTAATCCAGATCCTAGATCCATGTTGGGAGATCCCACAAATCATATGCTATAGGTGATTGTCTTACCTATAGATGAGCTGTTACTCCCTATCACAATAGATGATGTTGATGATGATCATTCTTGTCTGGCTCGTCGACCCTTAATGTGACTCCATGTCATCCCTTAGTGTGACTCCATATAACTCCAAATGCCCTTTGCATGATGTATTCATCCATGGACCATGATATTTTCTAGTTGATCTTCACTGAAAGCTCCATCAATCACATTTGTGATTAAGGTTTCATCCCTTCATACCTGTAGATATCTAATGTAATTGGTTGATAGGAGGTATTTGACACATTCGAATGATTTTCCTTTGTTATGAACCTAGGGACCTAATGTAAATATCATATAATAGTAGGTACCTACTTGTAATTTTATATTGATGAACACTAAACATAGTTAAAGGGAACTACAACAATTGGTAGTAGGTATTTGACACATTTGAAGGATTTTCCTTTGTTACGGACCTAGGGAGCCAATGTAAATATCAACTAATAGTAGGCACCTACTTGTAATTTTATATTGATGAATGCTAAACATAGTTAAAGGGGACTACGACAATTAACCCTAATTTTCCCATTACTCCTAACATCCTATTAGAGTTGTGATTCTCCACTCCCAAATCTTTCTCATTCATTGAAATCATCTCATTTGAGCCTCGCTGTGATCTTTCTTTCCCTCAACATCACCATTGCTCATGTTTCCACCTTCACACCGATTCCCTTTGAATCAACGTGCCTCCTCCGCATATATATCACTAGTCTCAGGTGCTCAACTACATTAGAGAGCCCATAGTTCCATGCCCACACCTCTTGCATGTGCACTACCACTAGATTGCTATGACCGATCCACATCAACTTGAGTGCAAAGTCATTCACATCAACATGTTCAACATACGCACAATGCTTGCCTCTTTCTTGTGTGGGGATCCTCCATGTGATTGATTCGGACGGGTGATATTATCTGTTGTCATTACTTCTTTCTCCCTCGTGACATTGTTGCTGACTCTTGCTACCTTTTCAATTGTTGTTGTTGATTCCAGTCTATTTGTTGCCTCTCGCGATGACCTCTCGAGATGCCTTGTTAGTCTGCCATTAGAAATATGGGACCCGAGGTTTTAGCAACAAACATTTGCGAACATTGAGGAACATACTTTTACTTGTTGTGAAACAAGCTCCGCTCAATCCAAAATGTCATATTCATACTAATCACGTCTCCTCAACTCAAAATACAACTTTAGAAATTTTAAGACAAACATGTATTTGGATCTCAATAAATGTCTTAGGAACCATTTATCAATGCTTATCTTTGATGATCTATTTCTGGGAGTCCCTTTCAATAGACCAAATACCTTTAACTGATTCCATGGGGAGCTTGCACTGTCTGTGTATCAATTATGCTCTCAATTTGGAGACTGATCACGACCAGCAGGAAAGTTCGAAGCATAGAGTTGCTATAGGCAAAAAGAAAAAGAAAAAGAAAAATCCCTAATGTTTAGTTGTTCTCCCACTAGGTACCTAATAAAATTCCTGATTTGGCCATTGTTTTGGAGATTAAATGCTGATTAAAACTGAGTTTTAATTTAATTGGGGATTTTCAAAAGTAGTACATACATTTACATCCTTTTTGACACTATCAATGTGGCTAACTCATGTAATCTAAAGGAGGGTGTGTAGGTTATGCATGCAATGACTGAGATAAGATGGGGATCTGGTCATCAACAGAGTGGATGGATACATGGAGATCGTAGTGGTGGGGATTTGGTGGTAATAATAGTATTTGATGCAGAGGTCTCTTTTCGGCACCTACATGTCTTTTGGGGCAATATTTAGGCTGATCTATTAGTCAAAGTCAAGGTGGATCAAACTTAATCCGGAAGGCAGTCAAACTGCTCAAACGCGATCTAGCATGCTCCTCTCTTCCGATTAGTCGGACTCCGTCTCAGTCTCGGACTCCATTTCAGTTTTAGACTCAGTCTTAGTCTCAAACTCTATCTCAGTCTCAGACGCTATCTTGGCCTTAGGCATCATCTCAGTTTGCCCTGTCGCACCCCAGGCGACAACTTTCTCTTCGCCCTAGCCGCTAACGCCCTCCTTCTCAGGCGAAGCTATACATCACCTTCTTTAAGGCCACTCCGTATTAATGTCACCTTCTCTATCCGTGAAATAGTCTTGCCTCTTGCACAAACTCACTGATGGTGACTGCAAATATTCCTAGACGTGTGGTATCTTGGGAATGATAGGAAATATTCTCAGATGCGTGACATCTTAAGAATGACTTGACAGTTACGAGGTTGTCATACTTGGTCCCCTAGATGCCCCCTAGATAATATGTGGCACTGTGTGAGTGGGGAAACAACCAACGGTTGTCGGATTTCATCTCCTCTTCTACCCCTGCAATGATGACATTCCAGCTGATTAGGAGATGCTTTTCAAACTGACCCTATATCCTTTGTGTATAGTCTACTAGGTTCCATCTCCTCTCTCCCACCTCATTTTCTATACATCATCTCAAGTAAATCCTAACTTGGGCGTCAGAGTGGCCTTAGGATCCGTCCCACAATCAGTCTAACCCTCTTTTGGAAGTGTGCCTTAGGTTCGTTCACTCCCTTGGTCGGCGATCTTCGGAGCACGCACACCTCAGCTTGTCTGTTGACTGGTGGCTTGACCATTCATGATATTTTGGCCGGAACTATATTCTTCCTTGGATCATGAGGGTATCGAGATGGTGGACATTGCAAATTATATAACAACAACAACCACCAAGTCTTATCCCACTAAGTGGGATTGACTATATGGATCCTTTTACGCCATTGGGCTCTGTCCCCTATTATATCATTATCTATATTTAAATAAATTTTATCTTATTTTATTGTTACTAACCAAGTCTTTTTTGGTCTTCTTCTTCTCCCTCATTTGATGTGCGTATTTGTCATAGTTCACATCGCCTAACTGGGGCATTTATGCCTATACCATCTTAAACATATCTCTCGAAGTTTTTCATCAATAAATACAACTCTGACTTTCTCTCTAATACTCTCATTTCTTATTCTATCCATTCTCGTATATCCACACATCCACCTTAACATCCTTGTCTCTGCAATTTTCATCTTCTGCTCATGTGCTCGAGTCATAGCCCAACATTTAGCATCATATAACATAGCAGGTTTTACTACCATTTTGTTAAACTTCCCTTTAAGTTTTAGAGGTACTCTACGATCACATAAAGCATCCGATGCTAACCTCCATTTCAACCATCCCGCTTGTATTCTATCTGAGACCTCTCTCAATCCCTCTATTATTGTGCAAACATGATTCTAGGTACTTAAAGCTGTCAGTTCAGGCAACTCGTCATTTCCTACCTTAACAATTGTCTCATTACGTCTAATATTGCTAAACTTAAATTTCATATATTTTGTCTTTACTAAGCCTAAAATCTTTCACTTCTAGTGTTTCCCGCCAAGATTCTAGTTTAGCATTTACTCCTTCACGTGTCTCGTCTATCCAAACAATATCATCTCCAAACAACATACACCATGGTACTGTATCTTGAATGTGTCCAGTGAGTTCGTCCATGATTAGTGTAAAAAGATAGGGACTTATGATTGATCCTCGATGTAACCCTATCCTTATTAGAAATACTTTGGTTAATCCGTCTGAAGTCTTCATTCTGGTCATTACATTCTCATATATATCCTTAATTAGTTCAAGATATGCTACGCTAACACCTTTTTTTTCTAGAATTCTCCATATAATTCTCCTGGGATCATATCATAAGCTTTTTCTAAGTGAATGAATATCAAGTGTAGATTTTTTTTTTGCTCCCGATACATTTTAGTTAGTTATCTAAGAAGGTATATAGTTTCTATTGTCGACTTTCCAAGCATGAATCCAAATTGATTTTTGATCACCGTGGTCTCCTTTCTTAATCTTTTTTCAATTACTCTTTCCCAAAGTTTCATGATATGACTCATTAGTTTAATACCCCTATAATTTGCACAATTTTGTACGTCCTTTGTTCTTAATGTAAGAGAACTGGAATACTTACCCTCCATTAATTAGACATTTTTTTTCCTTTTTAATATTATATTAAATAATTTTTAAGCCATTTAATACTTTGTTTCCCTAAGCACTTTTATACCTTTATTGGGATATCATTTAGTCCCACGGCTTTTCCATTTGCATCCCTTTCAAAGCTTGTTCTACTTCTGAAATTTGAATTCTATGATAACCATTTAAATTTCTATTCTCATTTAACCTACCTAAGTTAAGTTGGTCACCTAAACCTTTATTAAAAAGTCGATGAAAATATATCTTCCACCGCTCTTTTATTTCTCCATCATTTACTAGTATCCTATTATATTCATCTTTAATACATCTTATTTGGCTAAGATCTTTTGTTTTTTTCTCTCTCATTTTAGTTATTCTATAAATGTCTCATTTCTCTTCTTTTGTATCTAAGTTTCGATATAATCGTTCAAAAGTTTTATTTTTTGCTTCATTTACTATTTTCTTAGCCTTTTTCTTGGTTATTGTATTTTTTTAAAAATTTTTCTCGTTCTTACAAATATATAATTCCTTATAGGCTATTCGTTTTTATTTCACTTTCTTCTTTACTTTCTTATTCCATCACCACGATTCTTTACTTGGTCGTGCATGACCCTTTGACTCACCAAGTACATTCTTGGCTACTATTTTCAATTTTGATACTATCTTATCTCATGTCATATTAGAGTCACCGTATATTTCATCTAATTCTTGGAGTCCTACATTCTCCTTAAATATGCTTTGTTTCTTATCCTTTAATTTCCACCACTTAATTTTAGGAGTCGTGTATATTTTTCTTCCATTAATACTATAATTAAGGCGTACCCAACATTACTAACCTATGTTGGGTAGTTAAGCTTTCTTTAGGAATGTCTTACAATCTTTATAAATCTTTCTATCTCTTTTCCTAACCATAAAAAAGTCAATTTGCGATTTATTATTCCCACTTTTGAATGTAACCAAGTGTTTTTTTTCTTAAAAAACGTATTAGCTAGTTTAAGGTCATATGTTATCACAAAATCCAATATAATTTTCTCTTCTTTATTTCTTGTTTTAAACTCATAACCCTCATATACCCTCTCAATCTCTTATATTCCTCATTTTTCACTCAGACATGCCCATTTATATTGTCTCCTATTAAAATCATTTCATTTTACGAAATATTTTGTAATACTTCATCAAAGTCGTCCCAAAATTTTAATTTGGTTTCTTCATTTAATCCTACTTCAGGTGCATATAGTTTCTTGCACCACTACTATCTTGAGTGCTATAATTTTATCCCCCTTTTTAACTATAACAACTTCATCTTTTAAAAAATTATTGACAAAAATACTCACTCTATTTCTTATTTTACTCTTTCTTGTGTACCATAACTTAAAACTCGAGTTCTCCAGCATTTTTGCATTCTTGCCTACCCATTTTGTCTCTTGTACACACAAAATACTAATTCTTCTTCTAATCATCGTATTTACTATCTCTATTGCTTTACCAGTGAGGGTTCTTATGTTCCGTGTTCTAAATCTTAGACTATTAGTCTTCCTATAATGTTTGTTCTTATCCCACCTATGGTATGAAATTTTTTGCCTATTTAACACTATATCCAAGTTTTCATGGAGATGCAACGCGAACTCTTGCATATTAAGTACCACACCTGAGTTATGGAGATGTAGCTGTCCTTGCTGAGACGTTACAATCAGACCCTACAACGCGTTCCTTCGGGGAACAACCTAGCCTTGGCATAATAGTTTAATGAATCTATTCATTGAGCAATTGTCATAGTTTTATGCTGGTTGAGAACCTAACATAACCCTCCTCTTTTGTGTGGGTCGTCATGGGCGGAGTTGCAAAAATAAAATAAATTAGGAATTCATTTTTGATACCACCACTATACAACATTGATACTTAAATATCACACATAAAATAGAAACTCATGAAGAGGAAATCTTTCTTAAATTCAAAGGTAAACTATTTCAGGACATGAAGGCTTGAGGGTCCTTTTATAGAAAAAAGAAAGTTGCATTCTCTAACTCATTCTTTTGAAAACAATGTCTAGTTTTACTGGTCTAGAATAATACCTAACAAGAGCATGACAATCAATTCTTATAACAACACAAAGAAAAACTCAGAACTAACATGGTTGAAAACCTAAAAAATATTATCTACTGAATTAATTGGAGTTCAAAAGGTGCAACAATGTAGGTTTGATTTGTGGGCCAAGGTTGGCCGTAGAATCTCACTACTTAAATTGTCGAGATTCTTGAATCCCTTAGTCTCATGGGAGTGAATTGATTCTCAATTATTTGTTCTCCTTTATGGTCCATTGATCCCAACCTATAAGCATATGCAATTGTTCTTTTGTTGTCGAGATTTGGAAGAGTTGGTGATATATACATAAGCGATCTCTCTCGGCTCTAAAAAAGAAGTCTGTATGTTATACAAACTTTTCCTAACCATGGACTCATCAAGCGAATAGCCCGAGTTAACCAAGATCTGTAAAACATCGCCCTTAGATACTTTTATCTTGCGTTCATAATACTTTTGATATGGTTGTTCTTAGTCCTATAATTTTGTGTTGTAGGTGACTGGAAAATCTGTAGCAATACTTGAATGGCACTCGTCGATCATAAGAGATTGTAGCTGGCACCCCTACTTCCCCATGCTCATCAGCTCTTCTTTGGACTGTTTTATAGCGAGGTGGGAGTTCCCCTGCGACTCATCTCCACCCTGGACCAAGAAGAAAACCCATCGGCGACATGTTGATTATGTTTAAGTTATTATGCCAGCTTGAATATGTAATTATCAGAAGACTAAAGAAAAAGCACGATGGCAGCTTTCTTGTGAGTATATATATACATTGTGATTATGTTTTATTCTGTTAAAGTGTGACGAAGCTCATTTCATCGCTCTATGAAGGTTTTATAGTTGTTTGAAATGCTCAGGTTTGAATCTTTACTCATTGAACTCCTCTTTGTTGCGTTCTATCAGAAGGGTTAAAATGAAGGAACTAGTGCTAGACAGGTGATTGTTGCGTTCTAACAGAAAGGTTAAAATGAAGGAAGTAGTACTAGACAGGTGATTGTATTTGGTGGTATTTTTGTTAATATGCAAGTGGAATATTTATAAATAAATAAAATCAGATTTTTTTTCTCGTATAATATAGATCATACAAATAATTTCAACCAAAATAATATGAAATGAAAATATATCTTGAAGTCTTGATGATTTCACAAACAAATGAGTCTCACGTGTGACTCCTTTAGTGATATCCGTGTGTGCTAATTATGAATTTTACATGATCTGTTAGGTGCTAACTTCTTAGATCGATCAAATTTTGAAAGTAATATTAAAAATGACTTTTTCTCTTGTAGCATACTACCCATGGAAAGGGGAAAAAGGATCACTATCTTCTTCCTATGGGAGGGGCTGCGGAAATTCTCTAAAAGGGTAGGCTACTGAAACCTCAAACGAGAAGGGGAAAAGATTGCTTATCCAAAGCTTTTCAAGAATGACTACTTATAACCTCCAAGGAAAACGAAGAGATCTGTGTCTCTTCAACTCTCCATATTAAAGATCAAAAGGTTGTCGAATAGATAGATATGAATTATGTCTATTACAGAAAAATTTAAAAAGCTAATTAAATCTAGAAATAAATTGTCGAATAGTTTTTCATTACTCAAGGATTTTTAAAGTAATTTATTCAATACTAAGAATGTAAAAATAATATTTAACAATTTAAGACATATTTAGGAACCCAATATAAATCATTACCTACTTGATTAATTAAAAATTTAGGTGGAATATAATTTTAGGCACTTTTATAATTTGATCCTTGTGATTCCTAATATACCAGTTCAGTTCTTCATTAAATTTAGTATTTTTTTTGAAGAATAAACATTTGAGGATGCTGATATTTTTTTCAATAAATCTATTTGTTCTTTTAGTTTTGTGTTTTCTATTTTTAAATTATTATTTTCACTTTTCAAATTATGAAATAGCTTTATCGAACATGACTAATTCCTTTTTCAGATTTATATTTTTTATCCTTAATTTGTATAAAGAACTAAACATGGATTTTATACCGGAATGAAGTTTGTCTGGAGGAAATTTGCATACTTCACTTACCATTTCATCGCGTCTGAAACTGGATGCTCCCCTTTATCGCTGCTTCCTTATAATGTATCTCCTTCTTCATCGATGCTCATTTCAGAGGTTGTTTTGTCATCCGATTCTTGATGACTTATCATAAGTGCAAGTCCGACGTAGGCTTCGATCTCAGACTTTGATGATGAATTGTCCCATGTAGCTTTTAAGTTCTTGTGCTTCAATCGTCTTGATCCTTTATCATTTTCTTTGTTAGTCAGCTTTGGACAGTTATCTTTTATGTGACCCTCTTCTTGACAGTTGTAGAACCTTTCTTCTTTCAGGAATGTTCTTCTTGGCCTGTGACTTTTGAACTTGTTAGTTTTAAATAATTTATTCATCTTCCTTACCACAGAAGCTATTTCCTCTTCATCAACTAAGGTTTCTTCATCCGGTTTGATCTTTCTTGTATTCAGAGAGATATTGTCCAATTTTCCTTTTCTTCTTGCACACCGAGTTTCAAAAAGTTCAAAAGTAGAAAACAAGCTTTCTAGAATACTTACTTCGAGGTCCTTGGAGATATAACAAGAATCAACTAACGACATCCACTCTGGTGTTCTCAAAAATATATTCAAAACATACCTTAACGAATCCCGATTGTTACCATTTCTCTAAGATTTATGAGACTAGCGATTAGCTCCTTGATCTTGGCATGTAGTTGGGCCATCGTCTCTTCTTCTTCCATCAAGAGGTTGGTTAGCTGACTTAGGAGTGTTGGGGTTGCAAGGTTGCAAACATAGTCCCACATCGAAAATACATGGAAAATATCATAGACTTATAAGGAAAAAAAGATATCTCCATTGGCATGAGACCTTTTGGGAGAGCCCAAGAGCAAAACCATGAGGGCTTAGGCCCAAAATGAACAATATCATACAATTGTGGAGATATCTAAATTTCATTCGGTCCTCCTAACAAGGAGTAGATCCCGCCATGCAAGCTTTACTTTCGAGGTTCCCTCGTGCAGTTTCAGGAACTTCTCCCATAGTTCTTTTGCTAACTTGTAGGTGCTTATCCAATTGACTTCTTGAGTATGAAGTACGCTTAGCAAATGAAATTCTACTTTGGCGTTGGCTACAAAGACTATTGCTTCTTACTCCAGAGATGTGTTTTTTTTTTTATTTCGTCGTTGTCGCCTTTGAGTACTTCAAAACCATATTTAATCATTAGTAAACTTTTAAAATCGATTTTAAAGAATACCTCCATTTTTTGCTTTCATATCACGAACTCCCCCTCGAATTTAGGCGGGTGTATGCTAGTTTTGACCATTGTCTTGTTGCTTTATTTGGCGATTAGTCCTTCAAAAGCAAACCTTGCTCTGATACCATTTGTAGTTCCCGTGTAGGCCGGTTAGATGTGTTGGAAAAGTGGAAACGTAGATGGGGAAGTGGGCTCTCCCACTTGCCCCACTTCTCCACTTCTCCCCCCTCCCCTTCCCTATCCCCTCTACTATAAAAGGGGAGGGGGTGCATCCAAGAGAGACAAGGCAAGAGGAATTGGAGAAGTGAACATCCAAAGAGTTCGAGGGATTTGGTTCGTGATACCGAGAGGGGAAGAGCTTTCCAATTCGGTGATCGTTCTTCCGACGACAAGCACGAAGAACAGCGAAGGACGCGTTGAATCCACTGTAAGTGTTTACCGTTTTTCAATATCATAGATTCGTTTACCATTTCATGCATTAGAATTAACAATGGTATTAGAGCCGTAAGGTTCTAAATAGCATGAAATTGCTTCGCCGGAAAATCGTGACTTTGTGTCGGCGAATTTCTTTCGAGTCGGTAAACTAATTGTTAGTGTTGCGAACCGACGATCCCATTTGGCCGTGTTGCACGCTAACGATTAACTACGTTCGTCGCGGTGAAAAAAAAACCGGCGGAAGCAGAAGCAAACTCAAGAATTAAAAAAAAAAGAAAAAAGTTTTTTTTCATGCAAACTTAATCCGAAAAAAATTTGCATGTTGTTTTTTTTTGTTTCCATTAAATTAGCAAACTTAATCTGTTGATACAGAAAAAAAAATGCATGTTTTTTTTCTGCTTCCATGAAATTAGTTAGCTTTGTGCTCTAATTAAATATCTTATTTCTTGGTTGAATTTGTATTAAAATTTGACTATTGGTTATTGGAACTAGACCAAAATTTGATTAAATGGATTGGATTTTAATTGGAATTAATTAAATCCGATTAAGTTGGTTCATTTCAACTGGAATTTAAATTATTAGTTGATTTAATCAGACCTACTTGACCCAACTATGTTTATGTCTAGTTCGAACCATTAGTTGGTTTGACTAGACCAAATTGATCCAATAAAATCAGGATCTAGTTCAAACCACTAGTTAATTTAATCAGATCAGTTTAATACAAACCAGAACTATTTTGTTTGGTTCGATCAATAGATTTGACTTTGAATCAAGTGAGCTAACGACTAAGATAAGTCATCTCTGTACGATTAGATTAGTTCTAATGAGGAAAATAGACCCAGATTAAGGATTCGATTTCCTACTCGATCAGCCTAATATGTTAGTTAATAAAGCTCCCCAAATCAAGAAAATTTGTTTTTCTTATCTGTTTATGACTCTGTGGGTTTATGCATAGTTGTGAATTGAATTGAACCAGTTTTGTTATTGGTTTGTCGGTTTTGTACTGACATTGTGTATTTCAATTCCAGATGCCTAGATTTATTACCACAATGACTCGTCGCGATGTGCGACGAAATGAGCTAAGGGAACAAATAGAGGAGATTGACTACCGCCCAAGTCTTGGAATCCAAGGGCATATGGGAAGGCTTGATCGTCTATTTTCGAAACTCGAACAGGAAGAGTTCCCAGTCCTAGATAACTACCGGATCGGGGCATTGATTCGTTCATTGTCGAGGCGTGGTAGAACAGCTGCAAGATGTATCTGGCGATGCTTTGAGGGCTGTATCTCATATACCGAGCTGTGTAGAGAACTACTTCGCCTAAACTTTTCGGAAGAAGATCTGGAAGACTCGGAGGACGAACTAGAAGAGGATCCAGAAATGGATCCAATTATAGAAATCAAGGAGGATCTTGAAGAATTCGAAGAAGATCCAGAGATGGATCCAATTGAAGAATTCGAGGAGGATCCTATAGAATCGGTGGAGGATCCTGAAGTTAAACTACCTCTCATCAAGTCTGGGATGAAAGGGATAGTATTTACCACCGCGCTAGTCTTTGTCCTAGTGGGAGTAGTACTAACTTATCTAGTTTATTAGAGTTTGTCTTAGTTACTGTAGTTATGTACAAACAGTATTTGCTCAGTTTTTTTAGTCATGTAGTAAGTTACTGTCGTTTTGTACGAACAGTTTTTCAAAAGGTTATGTTATGTGTTAACAAAACTTCTTAATGATTAGTTCATTTCATTTGAATGATAAGTTCATTTATGATTAGTTCATATGATGGGATGTATATAAAATAACTAATAAATGTTTATTAGATTGGATATACGGAGGATGAGTGGGAACGTAGTTACCACTTGATTTTGTAAACCAACTCTAATTTACAAAGAGTTAGTTGTTAATTACATGCATATGAGTTACACTGAATGACTAAATAATACGTTTATTTATGTTAGATTATGACAACGAAGAACATAATAGCTGAACTCAACAAAGGAGAAAAATTAAATGGGGACAACTACAAAATATGACACCTTAAGATACAGTATGTACTTGAGGAACAAGAAGTTCTAGAAGCTGTTAATCAATTTATGGTAGAACCTGCAGATGGTTCTACAGCTCAGCATAGATGTGATCTTGATGCCTATAAGGCATGGAAGAAAAAGGACTCCACTGCTAAGGGTATTTTGATTAGTTCAATGGTAGATGACCTGGTATATGAGTATGAGCCATTACCATCGGCATATGCTGTCTGGGTTGCCCTGAGAGATAAATACAGTGGAGTTAACTTAAGCAAGCTTCGTCAGCTGACAATCAAGTTTGACAACTATAAGAAACGCCCGAATGTCTCCATGACCCAACATCTGAGGGAAATAGGGAATATGATTTGAGAGCTGAAAACTGCTGGTCATGAGTTGACTGATGAACAACAGGTTCAAGCAGTTATTCGTTCCCTTCCTGATTCTTGGGAATCAATGAAACAGAACCTTACACATAGTGAAAGTATAAAGACTTTCATTGATGTCTCACGCCATGTTGAATTGGAGGCGGAGAGAATAGAATCCGCGAGGATTTCTGGACAAGCTTTTGTAGCTGAAGGCTCTGAACCCAAGAATAAGAAAAGATGGTTCAAGAAAGGAAAAGGAAAGGGAAAAGGAAAAGAAGCTGCTGATGCTGGGCAGTGCCCAATCAAGAAGAATGTTAAAAGAAAGAAGTATGGACAGAAACCTAAGAGCAAGTTGACTTGCTATAACTGTGGCAAAAAAGGCCACTTTACTCGGAAATGTACTGAGCCGAAAAAGGTAGATCCATATTTATTTTCTATTCACGAGCATCATGTTGCTAGTTCAGTGTTGTTAGCTGATTCTTATCCTTTGTGGATTATAGATTCAGGAGCAACGAACCATGTAGCTCGTGATCGAGCTACATATGTGGAGTACCGTCGAGTACCAGCTGGCAATAAGTGGATATATGTGGGAAACAATGCAAGAATTGAAGTCAAAGGAATTGGCACTTGCAAGCTCAACCTACGTGGTGGACATACTCTATTTCTGCATGATGTCCTTTATGCTCCTAAGATTCGACGGAATCTAGTTTCTGTAACTAGTCTTCTTGATTTGGGTTATTGCATAAATTTTTTCAGTCGTTGTGTGGAACTTCGTATTAACTCCGTGTTAATTGGATGTGGTTATGTAATGAATGGTTTCATGGTTCTTGATGTAGAACAAGATATTAATTATGGAATTAATAGTTGTTTTTCAAACATTGCTCTTACTAGTAATGCTAATATTAATGAGGAAGTTTGGCATGCTAGACTAGGACATATCGGACTAGAACGGATGAATAGATTAGCTAAGGAGGGTCTATTGGGCACTCATGCTAAGATTAACCTGTCCATATGTGAGCATTGTGTTGGTGCAATCTTGGTTAGGTCAGGGTTGACCTAGGTTGACTAGGCTCGGGTGAGCCGATGTCTGGTAAGCTTGGTGAGCTTATGTTTGGATATTTCGATGTTTGATAATTATGTTTGAATGTCGTATGATGTCAAGTGGGTCAAGGTTGACTGGAGACTTGACTAGGTGAAGTCTAGGTGGATCGGGGAGATCGCACGCTGGCATGGGAAAAGACCTAATGGGACTAGGCACACCTAGTGGGACTAGGTGAAGTCCAGGTGGATCAGGGAGATCGCACGCTGGCAATGGGAAAAGACCTAGTGGGACTAGGTGAAGTCCAGGTGAATCGGGTAGATTGCACGCTGGCAAGGTGGAAGTCTACCGAGAGACTAGACCTAACTCGAGGGTTAGGCAAACCTGGTTGGGAATCAGGTTAAGTCCTAGTTGAGAGCTAGGATGGAGAAATTCAGGTTGGTCAAAGGGGTTGACCGTGAACACAAGTTAGGTTGGTCTCAATCGATTAGGTGATCGATTGTGTTGTTGTCTCGCGAGAACAAGAAGGATCTTAATCAATTGGGTAATTGATTAAGAAGGGCTGTAATCAATTGGGTAATTGATTAAGCAGGATTTTAATCAATTGGGTAATTGATTAAGGAGAGATTGAATCGATTAGGTAATCGATTAAGAGAGTTTTGTTGCGAGAACAGAAGGTGGCTGAATCGATTGGGTAATCGATTCAGCCTTCCCTTAATCGATTGGTCAATCGATTAAGAGCAGTCTTAATCGATTGTCTAATCGATTCAGGTTCAAAAACCAGCCGTTGAACGGCTAAATGACGTGGTAATCGATTGGGTAATCGATTAGGAAACCCTAGGCGTCGGGTATAAGGGTTTTCACGCAGGTTTTGAGCCAGAATGCTTCTCCCCTTCTTCTCCTTCATTGGTGCTATCTCAAGGGAAGTCTTGGAGGACTTTGCTGCTGCATTTCCAAGATTCTAGAGGCAACCACAAGTTTGAAGATAGCAAGGAAAGCAAAGAGAGTTTATTCATTGTAAATCTTGTAAGATTTCATTTGTATTTTGCTTTGTTTCTTGTTGTATCTTCTTGAAAGCTTGTAAGAGGTTTCTCCACCTCAAGAAGGAGATCTTTCATAGTGTATGAGAGAGTGAGGAGAGTGGATCCTTGGATTAGTCACCTGACCGGGGTGGATACCAAGTAAAATCCAATGTGTTAGCATTGCTTGAAGTCTTCCACCGCGACAAATCATCTACAAGCAAATCGGAGCTAATCACCCCCCCTCTAGCTCGTCTACCGGTCTTAACAAGTGGTATCAGAGCAAGGTTGCTCTTCTTTGGACTCATCGCCAAGAGGGCAAGAGCTAGAGGAAGAAGAAGAAGTTGGAAGAAACCCTAATTTCAAGAAGTTATCATCAAGAGGGTTCAACTTCAAAAATGGGGTTTGGCTACGACACCCGGGCACCTCCACCATTCGACAAGGCAAATTTCGATCTTTGGAAGTCAAAGATTGAAAATTACTTCATGATGGAGATAGAGCAATGGTTTGCTCTAATGGAGGGTTTTGAAGCTCCAACAAGCACCAAAGGAAAGCTCCTCAAGAAAAGCAAATGGAATAAGGAGCAAATCAAGAGATGCGAGGCCAACGACAAAGTGACCAAGTTATTGTTCAATTTATTGCCAAGCACCATCTTGGATAAAATTGGGAAATTTCAAGATGCCAAAGAGCTTTGGAGCAAATTGGCAAGGCTTCATGAAGATCCCTCCACTATACAAATTCAAAACAAATCCGAAGAGGGAGATTCATCGGAGGAAGAAGATTCGGAAGTTGAGAGGTGCTCAACATCCGAAGATGAAGCTTAAGAAGCCTCCACTTCAAGGGTTGAAGAGGAGCAAAATTTGACATTGACGCCGGAACAAGAAGAGGTTTCAACATCATTTTCCAATGTCAATGAAGAGGAAGAAAGTGTCACCCCTACAAGCAAAGGTATAAACATTTCAATTTGTAAAAATAAAGATCATATCATTTGCTTTGAGTGTAGGAAAAAAGGACACTATAAGAGTAAGTGTCCCAAATTGGTCAAGAAGAAGGTGCAAGTGGCACCCAAGACCAAGGAGAAGCCAAAGGAAGTCGGCCCCAAAGTAAAGAAGGATAAGAAGCACATTATGTGCTTCTCATGCAAGCAAAAGGGACATTATCAGAATCAATGTCCAAAGGGGAAGGATCCGACCAAGGCAAAAAGGAGGAGCTCAAATCAAGGGGGAGCCTCCAAGAACAAGACTAAGGTACCATTAGGTGATGATACTTACTTAAATCATGATAATATGCATGCTAGAAATAATTATTATCATTTTAATGCTATTTATCATGAAAATAGGAGGTATGAAAAATCTAAGGAAAAATATAGAGCCTTCCATGCTAGGTCTACCACATCTAAGGATAGAGAAGACTTTAGATCATTTAAGGGTAGACCTACCCAAAACAAGGTCAAAAAGAAAAATTACCAAGGCAATACTAGAAAACCAAGCCTTGAGGAAGTAATGATTGAAAATCAAGTTTTGAGGTCAAAACTTGAGACATTGGAAAAATCCCTTAAGAAAATAGAAAATCTATTTAAGGGATCAAAAACTCAAAACCTAGATCTAGGAAACCATGGACCCTCTAGGAGTAAGAAAGGTTTGGGATACAAACCTAAAACCAAGGATGATGGTCCATCCTATCATAGAGTTCCATATAGGTATGGAACTCAATCTAGATCAAGAAGTCAAGTCAAGGCCACAAGGGAAGCCATCCCTAGAGTTGACCAAGACAAGACTCACATGACTAAGGCTTCGGACAAGCCTAGAAAAGTCATAAAGAAGGTATCAAGGGAAGTCATCCCTAGTGAATACCTAGAACACCCAAGGAGCGCCAATAGGTTTTGGGTTCCTAAGAGTGTGTTCGCCACACCCTAGATAGGTCTAGGGAGTGTCAACTCAAATTGGAAGGGTAGTTAACCTAACCTTGATGAAGTTGGCACTTTGGGACATTTTCAAGGAGTTACTACCCTTAAAAATGAAGGAAGCATTTGTTTACTCTAGGAGGAGTAAAATTTGTGCCACACTATATTTTTGGAAGATTGAACTTAATAAAAGTTGGCACAACTAGGTTAGAATCCAAAGATAGGCCAAGTTGGGAATTTTGGCACTATCTTGGAAATTAGGGGCTAAATTAGGATTATCAATGGCTTAGCGATGAGTTATTGATACTTAGATAGGAAATCTAAGTATTCTATTTTGTGCTATTATGCCATGTTTTGTATGCCCTATCACATGCCATGACATCATAATCCATTATTCATATTTTATTATGAACATATTACATGTCATGTCATACATGCATCATCTAGCTATAATTTCCTTTGAAAATTCTTATATGATGAATGTCATAGTCATTATCATGCATTAAGTCAATTTTTATTGAAATTAAGGACATTGACATTAATTGACATCCTAGGTGGATGATCAAAGTTTATAATGCCTAGGCAGAAATGCATGAACCCTTAGTTTAGGGAGAACATGACTTTTACATCTCACCAAGACTATAAGTTGACTTGTGTGTTTTTGAGACACATTAGAAACAAATGAGATGTTAGGATGATGGATAAAACTCAAGGTGTTGATCAATGTGCATCCTATTGAGTTTTAGGCTCATCAAAACTTGAATATAAATGAACTCCAATCATTGGGAAAGCTAATGTACAAATCATGTGCATTTAGCCCAAGGAATATGGTTGGAAATTGTTTTTGAAAACTATTTCAAAACTATCTTGGAAAACCTTGGTGAAGACTATCTTTTGATAGTACTCATCAATGATGAAATGGATACAAAAATGAGTGAAACATTGAAGTGTTTCAATGGTTTCTAATTTTGTGTCAATTTTTGGAAATGGGGGTTACTTTCATATAAAACTATTTTTCCTTGATAGTATATGTATTAAATAATGTCTACACAAAATTTTAGAATTTTTTGAATTTTGTAGAATTATTTAGGAGTTTCTGAAATTCGAATCTGAAATTGTTTTCAGAATTCAGAAATCCTCAATCGATTGGGTGATCGATTAAGACACTGCAATCGATTGGTTAATCGATTGTTAACCCTGTCTGCAAGCACAGAAGCTCGCGTAATCGATCCCGTGATCGATTAAGGGCAGCCGTAATCGATCAGTTGATCGATTAAGGCACAGCGTAATCGATTGGCTCCCAACACCAATCGATCGGTAAGACTGAAACTGTCTGATTTCAGTCTGATAAATCCATTTTGAGTAACCTAACAATTCCTAAACCTTTGGAATACTTTTATAAGTATATTTGGGAAAATATCATTGTGAAATCAAAAAGAGGGATAGTTTTGGTGAAAACTATAGGGTTAAAGAGAGATTAATGATTCAAGTTTTTGGATCTCAAAATCTCAACACTTCATGTTGAGATTTCCTAAAGTTTTTAGGAACTCAAAAATCATTGTTGGTGCAATGATGGAAGTTAGAGCATGTTTTGAGGGGGAGGTCTTCCTTAAAAGCATGTGTTTGAATTTTTATTTTTGAGCTAAGTGAAGGGATGAAGACTTGGGATTTTCATCGCTATGAGTGCTCAATGTTGAGCGTAAGTTTTAATGAAAGGTTGGAGACTTTCATTGGATATGCCTTTGACCAGTTAAATTCTCGGGGAGAGTTTTTGATGTGTGTCAAAGGGGGAGAAAAGTGTGAAAGGCTAATAGGGATTAGTCTTTCTCAAACATATTGTCAAACATCAAAAAGGGGGAGATTGTTGGTGCAATCTTGGTTAGGTCAGGGTTGACCTAGGTTGACTAGGCTCGGGTGAGCCGATGTCTGGTAAGCTTGGTGAGCTTATGTTTGGATATTTCGATGTTTGATAATTATGTTTGAATGTCGTATGATGTCAAGTGGGTCAAGGTTGACTGGAGACTTGACTAGGTGAAGTCCAGGTGGATCGGGGAGATCGCACGCTGGCATGAGAAAAGACCTAATGGGACTAGGCACACCTAGTGGGACTAGGTGAAGTCCAGGTGGATCAGGGAGATCGCACGCTGACAATGGGAAAAGACCTAGTGGGACTAGGTGAAGTCCAGGTGAATCGGGTAGATTGCACGCTGGCAAGGTGAAAGTCTACCGAGAGACTAGACCTAACTCGAGGGTTAGGCAAACCTGGTTGGGAATCAGGTTAAGTCCTAGTTGAGAGCTAGGATGGAGAAATCCAGGTTGGTCAAAGGGGTTGACCGTGAAATCCAGGTTGGTCAAAGGGGTTGACCGTGAAATCGAGGTTGGTCAAAGGGGTTGACCGTGAACACAAGTTAGGTTGGTCTCAATCGATTAGGTGATCGATTGTGTTGTTGTCTCGCGAGAACAAGAAGGATCTTAATCAATTGGGTAATTGATTAAGAAGGGCTGTAATCAATTTGGATAATTGATTAAGCAGGATCTTAATCAATTGGGCAATTGATTAAGGAGAGATTGAATCGATTAGGTAATCGATTAAGAGAGTTTTGTTGCGAGAACAGAAGGTGGCTGAATCGATTGGGAGCAGTCTTAATCGATTGGCTAATCGATTCAGGTTCAAAAACTAGCCGTTGAACGGCTAAATGACGTGGTAATCGATTGGGTAATCGATTAGGAAACCCTAGGCGTCGGGTATAAGGGTTTTCACGCAGGTTTTGAGCCAGAATGCTTCTCCCCTTCTTCTCCTTCATTGGTGCTATCTCAAGGGAAGTCTTGGAAGACTTTGCTGCTGCATTTCCAAGATTCTAGAGGCAACCACAAGCTTGAAGATAGCAAGGAAAGCAAAGAGAGTTTATTCATTGTAAATCTTGTAAGATTTCATTTGTATTTTGCTTTGTTTCTTGTTGTATCTTCTTGAAAGCTTGTAAGAGGTTTCTCCACCTCAAGAAGGAGATCTTTCATAGTGTATGAGAGAGTGAGGAGAGTGGATTCTTGGATTAGTCACCCGACCGGGGTGGATACCAAGTAAAATCCAATGTGTTAGCATTGCTTGAAGTCTTCCGCCGCGACAAATCATCTACAAGCAAATCGGAGCTAATCACCCCCTTCTAGCTCGTCTACCGGTCCTAACACATTGTCTTGCTGGAAAAGCAACAAGGAAACTATTTGGTAAGGCTATTAGAGCTGATTCACCATTGCAATTAATTCATTCGGATGTATGTGGTCCAATGAATGTGAAGGCTAGACATGGAGGTTCCTATTTCGTTACATTTATTGATGACTTCACACGTTTCGGTCATGTGTATTTGATTTTTCATAAATATGAAGTATTAGATTGCTTCAAACGTTATTTGAACGAAGTTAAGAATCAATTGGATCGTAAGGTTAAAACCTTACGCACTGACCGTGGAGGTGAATATTTGTCTGATCAGTTTAAGACAATATGTTACGAGAAAGAGATTATTAGACAACTAACGATCCCTGGAACTCCACAGCAAAATGAGGTTGCTGAAAGAAGAAATAGAACTCTTCTAGATATGGTTAGGTCTATGATGGCTCAAGTTAATTTACCTGTTTCCTATTGGGGAGATGTATTATTAGCTGCTACCTATATACTTAACCGAGTGCCTTCTAAATCTATTCCATCTACACCATATGAACGTTGGACAGGCAGAAAACCAGATTTGAGTAATCTGAGACCTTGGGGGTCAGCTGCCTACGTTCATGATAAGACTCACAAATATGGAAAACTAGGACCAAGGGGTAAAAAGTGTATTTTTGTAAGGTATTCTGATACTTCTAAGGGTTATGTTTGTATTGGTGAGCAGCAAGATGGAACCATCTCTGAAATAGAGTCTAGAGATGCGATTTTTCTCGAAACTGAGTTCCCAACAAGAGGTGAAGTTGATAAATCGATTCCTCTATTTGCTATAGAGGAGGAGGATATTGTTCCTTTATCAACAAATCAGGAATCACAGGAGAAACCTGAATCTAGTCTACCCAGTGGGAGTGATTTGCCAATGAATGAATCAGTTTCAGTTTCTCAACAGTCAGACCTGCGGAGGAGTAATCGCAAGATTATTCCTAAAAGAAGGTTTGACATTGAGAATGATGCATTAATGATTCTTGCTATTGACGATGAGGAACCTCGAACGGTTGAGGAAGCATTGAGATGCTCAGTTAAAGAAAAATGGAGAATTGCAATTGATGAAGAAATGAAGTCTATGAGAAAGAATCAGGTTTGTGATTTAGTCGATCTTCCTCCAGGCCGAAGGGCTATTGGGAATAAGTGGATTCTCAAAATCAAGAGGAAGGCAGATGGATCGATTAATAGATACAAAGCTCGTCTGGTTGCAAAAGGATATACCCAAATGGAGGGTATTGATTTTGAAGAGACATTTTCCCCTGTTGTGAAGTTTGTGTCAATACGTGTCATTTTAGCTATAGTAGCACATTATGACCCGTTATTACATCAGATGGATGTAAAAACGGCTTTCCTTAATGGTAATCTTGACGAGGAAATCTATATGGCACAGCCAGAAGGTTATATTGCTGAAGGCCAAGAGGATAAAGTATGTAGACTTAAAAAGTCTATATATGGGCTAAAGCAAGCGTCGAGACAATGGAACATAAGATTTAATGAAGTCATTTTATCTTATGATTTCGAAATGATCAATGAGGATCATTGTGTATACCTCAAGGAGGATAAAGGAAAGATTGTCATATTATCATTATATGTTGATGATATGCTATTAGCTGGAAATGACATACAGTTTGTGATAGAAATCAAATCGTGGCTTTCATCACAATTTGACATAATAGATATGGGAGAAGCCGAGTACATCTTAGGAGTTAAGATCATTAGAGATCGATCAAAAAGACTTTTGGGTTTGTCTCAAGAAGCTTATATTACTAAGATGTTACAACACTTCAATATGTCAAACTGCAACATTGAACAAACTCCTATAGCGAGAGGCATTGTTCTGAGCAAAAGTATGTATCCCAAGACTCCTAATGAAATAGCCGATATGAAGAAAAAACCATATGTCAGTGCCATTGGTAGCTTAATGTACACTATGTTGTGTACACGCCCAGATATCAGCTATGCTGTTGGCTTGGTTAGCCGTTTCCAGTCAAACCCAGGATCGAGACACTGGAAGGCGGTGAAGAGAATATTCAGATATTTCAAAGGGACGGCAGATTATTGTCTCTGCTTCCAAGGATCAAAGTTGAGCCTGAAGGGCTATACAGATGCAGATTGGGCAGGAGACCTTGATGACAGAAAATCAACATCGGGTTATGCTTTCTTACTGAATGGTGGCGCCATATCATGGAATAGCAAGAAACAGGCTTGTGTAGCACTGTCGACAATAGAAGCCGAATATGTGGCTTGTGCAGCGGCTGTACAAGAAGCTGTCTGGTTAAGAAAGTTCTTGAAGCATTTGAAGATTGCTGAGGATAGTGGGAGTACCGTTACATTGTATTGTGACAATCAAGTTGCAATAGCTTTTTCCAAGGATCCCAAATATCACAGTAAAGGCAAGCATATAGAAATTAAGTATAATAATGTAAGGGATATTGTGGACAAAAGAAAGGTAGTCCTTGAGTATATTCCTACCCGTGCTATGCTTGCAGATCCTTTTACTAAGCCATTGATTAAAGAGTCATTTCTTGGTTTTGTGAAGTCTTTGGGACTTTGTAAAATGTAACACATTGTAAAACAATCAAATATATGAAAGTGTCATGATTTATTCAATGTATATTGGTGTTACATTTTGGATAAAGTCTCGATAAGCATGTTGGCAGGTTAAGATTGGTCCACTCACATGGACAATCATCTCTATTTGTTGAGTATAAATAGAGGTAAGACTATTACTTATGTGATAGCTTATGTAGCTACAAATAGAGACATACTCATAAGTTGGAGTCACCTTGATTTTATATCAAGATGAGATCATTTATATAATGATCGGAGTAAATGAACCCACCATTTACTGAATCTGCTGAAAGCCAGATTGAAATTCATAAGTTGAATTCAAGATTAGACATTAGGTATGTCTAGATCAAATCTGTATGATGTTAATTTTGAGAAAACATGCACTCTTTTTGTTAAAAGAGAAAAACATCGTAGCATGTGATTCATACCACATGTATTATAGCGACAATAAGGGTAGTAGGAGAATGGATCCCTGCTTCTCTACTATGTGAGACCCTTGAGATTATATGTTAATCTCAGATTTACCCTATGTGACTATTTAGCTGTCTGCTTGAAATTTTAATCAGTGTCTGCTACCTTAGCATGTATCCTATTGGCTTTGGATGATTCGGTCTATGGAGCATAACTAGGAAAGCAACTGATTAAAATGAATAGATTCAAGCTAAATAGGAAGACTAAGAGAGATTTACATCATTGACACTTATTCACTGGTCGACCAATTACATTTTTTGTTGAGTATTTAAAATGTGATTGTGAATAATTGTATTGAATGGAAATACTGAACATGCTCTTGACTTAATGGTCATTACGAGGGATTAGAGATGTTTATATTGATGTAAATGATTTAGTCTGGGGTAAAAGCAAGTGATTGATGTCTCTGATTCATGTGATAGAGCGACTAAGTAAAGTGTAACAACTTTCTTGGTATTGATCGCTCAGAGAGCAGCTAAGTTAAGTGTTGCAACATTCTTAGCAATGATTGCTCAGTATGCTTGCTGTCGCATGAATTATTTTCCCTAAAGTATGAATTGGATGTTCTATTAGTCTATGTGACTATATGGGCTTTGTGACTATCTGGTTTTTGTAACCCAGTTATGATATGATCTTTGTGATCTGATTTTTATTTAGTCTCTGTGACTTGACTTGGATGAGTGGGAGATGTTGGAAAAGTGGAAACGTGGATGGGGAAGTGGGCTCTCCCACTTGCCCCACTTCTCCACTTCTCCCCCCTCCCCTTTCCTATCCCCTCTACTATAAAAGGGGAGGGGGTGCATCCAAGAGAGACAAGGCAAGAGGAATTGGAGAAGTGAACATCCAAAGAGTTCGAGGGATTTGGTTCGTGATACCGAGAGGGGAAGAGCTTTCCAATTCCGTGATCGTTCTTCCGACGACAAGCACGAAGAACAGCGAAGGACGCGTTGAATCCACTGTAAGTGTTTACCGTTTTTCAATATCGTAGATTCGTTAACGATTTCATGCATTAGAATTAACAAGATGGGGGTGAATGACCCTACAAGTTAGATAGAAAAATTCTCTTGCTTTTTCTTAGCAAGGATACAAATTAATTAAGCAGTTAAATTTTTCAGCAACATAAAAAAAACTAGTAAAAGACAGGAGGATTTACTTGATTGTAACCAGGGTGGTTACTAATCCAAGGCAATTGAAAGCTCAGTATTAAAACTCCTTTTAGTGTAGGCAGAGAAGCCTTTTATAAACTTTGGAAAGCTAAGAAAAAGAGTAGGAAATTCAATTACTATTATCTTATTAAGTTCTAGCTCTAAAGGGCTATTTATAACCCAATAAATGACATGTAGGGTGCCTTCATAGTGATCAAAGGCACCTTCAAGTGGATAAGGTTTTATGTACTCTAACGGCTAACTAAACAATCGTTTTTTACCCGTTGGAGGCACCTCAGTTGATCCAAGGTGCCTTCACGCCTTTTGCATTAAGGGCTCCTTTAGTCACAAGTGGGGTGCCCTCATTTTGACTTAGGGCACCATTGCTCCTTAGGCTCGCAACTCCAAAGTCAACTTCTGATGTTAACTTTATCCTTCAATCGTTTAAGTGATTTCTGGCCGTCCAGAGTTGAGCTCACCTAAACCCAACTCCAGCCTTCTCCTCGAGCAGGTTTCCTCCCCAGCTGTTTGTCCCTCAGATATGGCGTATGCCCTTCTCGTCCACCAGTGTACTCCTCCATAGTCTTCTCGTCCCTCAGACACACCGAGCCCATCGACTCCCTTCCTGTGTCGTCCTTCTCGAATGCTACTTCTTCCGCTCAACTTTTTATGTTCCTAAGGTTCTACACACCTAGACACAAGGATCAAACCACACAAGAACAAACTTGACTAGGTTTATCACATCAAAACTAATCTGGGGTACTTACAGTGGTACCACTAACTCCACCATCTTTTCTTTGGATCAAATAATTCCATATTTGATCTTAATGTATTCTAGTTTTCGATATTTTAGAATTAATTAATAATCTAATTAATTCTAATTCATAAATAATAAATTGATTAATTTTAGTATCCACTAAAATAATCAATTACATATATTCATGTCTACGTGCTATGCGTGTGACCTTTAAGTTTTATACATAAAGGCAATGTAAATCCATACATATACTAAGGTGACCATGTGGCAACAAGTTTTAGTCATCTAATGTGATAAAATATTATTCATAAACTATAAACCATCAAAAATTGATTACTGTGTAATTCAATATCTTAATCTACCCTACATCACAATTAATTCGGTGCATTATGCATCATCATCAAATTAATTATTTTACTTGATTTTTAAGAAATAATAATTTCCTCTTGAATGATAAATCATTCCCCTAATAACCATGGATTTAGAATCTCTAATATCTCTATCAAGTGGCTAGGATGTTAACTCCCTAATCCAAGAGAGTGATGAATCCTTTATTTACTCAACACTATTATCTCTATGCTTTGCCATACACCCAACTATCAGATTAATCACAATTTGATTAAAGACTACTTTTAATGATGCCAAAGTACATAACTCCACATATAGAATAAATGAAGGTCTCAAGTCAAAAGAACAATTACACTTATTCATAAGAGGAATGAATGTTGCTTAATATGGGGTCTCCTCTCAAGAGGGTCGTATGCACTGTACCTTTAATCTAAAGGCATCCCAAGTACAACTTGGATATCTATCCCCCGTTCTCTCTCAATCTAGTCATACTTAGTATTGATCTATGTACCTCTAGATATCTATCTAATCAAGGACTATTTTCAGATTAATATCCGTGAGACTTTATCATATCATATACATATAGAAAAATAAATGATTAACGATAAATACTTGTCTATATTAAATAATTATTCACAAATACATAAGGAGTATCTTGGCACATAGGTGCACACACTAACAATCTCCCACTTGCACTATTGCAAATAGTATAGACTCTCAGTCCTAGGCTCCTCATATGAGTTTAATATTTCTGTAGAGGTAAGACCAATATTTCTGTGAGTGGGTCTGTGATATTCTCGCTGATATTTACTCTACTAACCAATATGCCACCCCTCTGCACAATCTCTTTGAGGAGGTGATACTTCCTTAGTATATACTTGGATCGTTGGCGAGACCTTGACACCTTTGCCTGCGCTATGTCCTCGTTATTATCATAGTATAGCACAACTAGATCAATAATGCTAGGAACCACTTCAAGATCTGCTATGAAGTTCTTGATCCACACAACTTCCTTTATAGCCTCCGAAGCAGCTATGTACTCGGACTCATCTGTTGAATCTGCAACTGCCTCCTACTTGGAGCTCCTCCAACAAAAACAACTATACCATTCAAACAAAACACATAACCTTATTATGATTTCAGATCATCCCAATTTGTTTGAAAATTGCCGTTAGTAGATATCCTCTAACGACCAATTCATCGTCTCCTCCGAAAACTAAGAACTTATTCTTTGTTCTTCTAAGATTCTCGAGGATAATCTTTACTGCTTTCTAATGACCCTCTTTAGGATTTGACTTATTTTTACTTGTCATGCTTAAAGCATATGAGATATCTGTAAGTACCTGGGTTGATTTTGATGTGATCAACTGAATCAAGTTAGGTTCTATTGATTTTGATGCATTGTGTGCAAGAATTTAGGAGCATAAGAAGTCGAGAGGAAGATGCAGCGAGCAAGAAGGATGACATGGGAAGAGAGTCGAAGGGCTCGGTACATCCTAAGGATGAGGAGTGATGATCCCCCAAACATAGGTGTCACGAATGTGGGTCTCAAATTTAGATATTTGTAATGCTGGAAACCCTTTTTGCTAACAAGGATAAAAATGTAGTAAAGGGGCCACAAGTCGTATTTTTCCTAGGGCTAGTTAAGGTTGTTTGATTCAAGCTCGAGTTTATGTGTCGTCAAATATTTTTTTGGGTTTCAAGTAAGAATTGGGTTTCTTACTCAATTCTTAACTAAATGAACTAAATGAACTAAACAAGGTAATGACAACTAATGAACTCAACCAATGGGAAACTTAATCAACCAATGCAACTTAACCGAATTTGAGAAAACAAATCTGAATTCAAATGCAAGCGTACACTACATGTTGTATTGGACTTCAGGAATTACCACTCAAAGCAAACCAAATGCTAAGCAAATGAATCAAAACAATGCTGAAATTTTCGATTGAAACTAATGCAAAAACTTTAAACCTAATTGCAGAAATGAAGCTTGATACTAATGCCGAAATGAAGATTGAAATTCAGAAACAAGCTAGACGTGAAACAACTGATTTCAAGCTCAATAGCACACTAAAAGTTGCATTTAACTTGTTACCAATCAATGCCGAAGGTTCTCTTGATACAAAGTGAAGAATTGAAACAAACTTGATACGAAGAGGAGGAAACTTATGTGCCGAAAGCTGATGCTAAATTCAGAACTAAAAACTAACAATGCAGAAATAAAACTGATCAATTTAGCTTGGAAGGCAAAGCTATAGTGAAGTAATACACAGGACTGAAGGAATTCAGAAGTGAAGGCAGAAATTCAGAAATGAAAGCAGAAATTTAGAACATGAACCGAATGCTGAAATGAATGCAGAAATGCAGCACAAATCGAATGCTGAAACAAACAAATGCAAGCTGAATTCGAGTTCACTAATCTAAAGTTCAGAAAAGCTTAAGAAGAACTAATGTTTACTTGACACAAATTCAGAAGTTATCAGCTGAACTTGCAGAAATAAAACTGAACTCGCAGAAATGGAAACTGAAACGCACAAGCTGAGACCAAATGCAGAAATGAAACTCTAGATGTTGCATCTAATTTCAGGAATTAAAGCTAGAAGCAAGCTGAATTTGAAACAAGCTGCAAAGTTCACAAAGAGCTAATGTTCACTATACGCAATGCAGAAACTGTAAGTTGATACGCAAGGAAAATTAACACAGGAAACTGATACACAGAAACTGAATTACAAACCAACTGAATTTAAATGCAATGGTTCACTAAACAAACAATCTAGCTAATAAGAGTGCAGATTTGAAACACTAATTAAGGCAAAAATGATTCAGAAAAGAAAACTAAGTATTTCTGATACAAAGTTCAGAAACAGGATTGATACGCAGAGTTTAAACTACTGATAAGAAACAAGAGTTCGCAAAGAAACTAAGCTTCGATCCCTTCCTTAGCTCAAGATCTTCTTGCCGTCACATAAGAGTAAGCCACGAACCCCGTAGCTCGATAAATCGCTGAAAATCTGACTCAGTAATTGATTCAACTCAAACTCTGCTCTCGGCTGAAGAAATCCATCCGATCTCCTCGATCTCGCTGTGTTGGATTGCGATGATGACTTGGGGATGATCAGAGCAGTCCAGAGAACTCTCCGGCTTGCTCAGATGGATGAAAATGGCACACAACCGAGATCCAAGCAATCGAATGGCCGAGCTGATGAAACCCTCACTCAGCTCTGTTCAGTGGCGAATTGGAGCTGGAATCTTCATGGATGTATCTTCCCGACGATCTAGAGCTTGATCCAAGGATGAAGTCGAAGCGGTCGCGCGATCGGATGAGAAGAATTGAAGAAGAAAAAGGGAAGAATGCGAAGAACACTTAGCTGCGGCAAAGACGCGACAACTGATCGGGGGAGAAGAAATCAGTTTATATAGTTTAGAAATGGACGACCCAGATTGTTCAGAACTCATCCAACGGTTGATTCTTATCCGATCTGAATCAAACTTTCCAGATCTTGATCAAGGGTCAAGATCTGCCTCTCAGTGGCTCGGATCTTCCAGATTTGTAACGGATGGCTCAGATCAACCTGATCTTTGAATGGACGGTCTAGATCCTCTCGAGCTTGATCCAACGGCTGATTGATCTCTGATTTGGATGAAAATTTCAGATCTTGACCTGAGTGCTTGATTAGCTTTAACCCTAGCTCGGATTGCATCAAAAGTTCTCAGATGGCTGAGATCTAGCCATTTTTGAATCAGACGACCCATATTAGTTGGATGCTTGATCACTCGATCCAGGTCCACTTCTGACTCAAGTTTGACCCAGCATGACCTATGTCCATGATCCTTCCAAGCCTATAAAAATAGATTCACAATTTAGTGCCAAAATATTTTCAATGTATCAAGATTTACAATAAAGTCCAAAATAGAATAAATTCATAAAACCTAGGATAAATTCAATATTAAGCAAGTAAAATATGGGTCAAACATGGATTTTAGAATCTGAAATGATCAACAAAATAGTACTTATCAAGGAGCTACAGAAGAGTACATCAGTGGAGCAAGAAGGATGTGTGCGACATCTGTGAGATGAGAAGCCGGGGAGGAAGCTTGCTTGAGGAGAAGGTCGGAGTTAGGTTCCGGTGAACTCAACTTCAGACGACCGAAACATCACATAAGCGAGCGGGATCGAAAAGGGTCAACTTGGAAGTTGACCTTGAAGACCTGAGGTGCCTCAGTTGTGACTTAGGATGCCTCAGTTATCTAGGAAGCCATTACCACAAATCAGACAGAGGCACCTCTGTTGCGACTTAGGGCGCCTCGGATGAATAGCACTCGAGGTGCCCTTGGTCTCAACTGAGCCGCCTTAAGTGTCACGTTAGCAAACAAACACTTTGACTAACGCTCTATAACTAACTCCTTAGAGCTAGGAGTAGCACACAACAACTGTATTCACTTTCCATATTCTTTCTGAGCTTTTTAAAGTCGTTAAGAGTCTGCTCTTCCTACATGAAAGAATTTTGGTAGTATGTTTTCAATTATCTTGGATTAACAACCACCTTGTTGTACCAAGTAAATATTGCGTGTCTTACTCAGTTTTCCTTGTTGTTTATGTTTATTAATTAATTTGTCTATCTTTGCTAAGCAAAAATAAGAGAAGTGGTAATGTTCAATTGTAGGGTTATTCACCCCCTCTAGCTTGGCCTACACAAACTTACAATATCTGGTTGAGTGCATATCAAAGCATACATTCTAGACTCGTATAGCTAAATCATAAGGTATCTTACCCATTATATTTCTCTCCTTTTATGTTTTTGGACACATAACTTTAGAGAGATGTACACCATGTAACACTGACAAAAATCTTCTCTTGCAGTCCTACATGCTGAATTTATTTAACATTTTGTCAATATACGTACTTTGACTCAACCCTAGCAACTTGCTTTGTCTATCTCAGTATATTCTAATACCTAAGACATAGTTTGCATCCCTAAGATTTTTCATTGAGAAACACTCTCCCAGTCAAATCTTGGTAAATTCTAGGCTAGGGATGTCATTGCCTATAAGAAGTATATTGTCAACATACAATACTAAGAACGTAATCTTGATTCAACTAACCTTCTTGTAAATGCAAGGTTCTTCTGAATTCTTAACAAAAGAAAAATCTTTAATTGCTTCATCAAATTACAGATTTCAACTCTGAGATATTTGCTTTAGTTCATAAATGGACCTTTTGAGCTTACATAATTTATTGGCATTCTTAGATATTATAAAATAGAGAGGTTGTACCATATATACTTCCTCTTGTAACCTTCCATTTAGGAAAGTAGTTTTAATATCCATTTTCTAGATCTCGTAATCCTTATGAGCTACTATAGCTAGCAAAAAATTCAACTGGACTTAAACATTGCAACGGGCAAAAATGTTTCATCATAGTCAATTCCTTGACATTGACCCTTTGCTACAAGCCTTGATTTATAGGTACTTATGTTCCTATCTATGCCAATCTTTTTCTTGAAATCCACTTGCACCCAGGGTTTCACCCCAACTAGCATATCAACTAACTCCCATACTTGGTGGACCCCAGCACCCCCGCCAACCCGTCCCAGGGCCAACAACTAACTCCCATACTTGGTTGGTGTACATGGAGTCCGACCCTTCCAACGGACTGGGAGGTGAGGGTCCCAACCGTAGGTCAGCGGCCGGTAACCCCCGATGAGGGCTTTTATATCTTCTTCCTGGGGGCAAATGGAGTTAGGGTTACGCTTCCCACTCCCTTCTTACTTTATGAATGTCGTGCATTACTTCCGCATCCCCCTTCACCAACTGGCTCCCAATGCTTTCGCCCAGATGAGCGGGGCTTTGGTTCTCTTCAAGCTTTTTGGCATTCCCTTAACCCCTTGATTCTTCCATTTCTTTTTTGCTCCGGTCGGCTCTCATGAGGCCTTTGGCTTCATCGCTCGAGGAGGCCATAGATTTCTGGGAAGTCTTCCTTCTTCCCATAAGGGGTGGAAGGAGAGATTTTTCTATATCAGACTCCCTGAGCGCCCTTTCAGCGATATTCATGTTGGTGCAAGTTGCATCAATGATGTTCTCCTCTAAGTGTTTTAATGTTTGACAATAGACTTAAGTCAGTGATACATTAAACAGACAAAGGGGAGCAAAGGAGGAGTAACCTAAGTGGAAGAAAAGTCCTAGTTAACCTAGGCACTAAGACCTGGTGAGTGAAGCTGGGCACTAAGACCTGCTCGGAAGGTGGGCACTAAGTCCTGATCGAGGATTGGGCACTAAGTCCTGGCAAAGGGCTGGGCACCGAAGACCTGCTCGGAAGGTGGGCACTAAGTCTTGATCGAGGATTGGGCACTAAGTCTTGGAAAAGGGCTGGGCACCGAAGACCTGCTCGGAAGGTGGGCACTAAGTCCTGGTCGAGGACTGGGCAAGAAGACCTGGCCGAGGGTTGGGCACCGAAGTCCTGGTTCGGGGAATTGGGCACGAAGACCTGGCCGAGGGTTGGGCACCTAAGTCCTGGACCTAGGGTTTGGGCACGAAGTCTTGGTCCGAGGGACTGAGCAACTTAGCTAAGCGATGACTAAGGACAGAAGTAGAGACGGGTCAGGGTTCGGGTGTCTCGAGGTCCGGAAGTATCGAAAGCTAAGCAAAAGTCCACCCGAAGGACTGGGTGGCAACCGTCTCCTGAAAGGAGTAGGTGAAAGGCGCGTTCTCGGGGGTGGGAACTTGTGTCAGTTCGACCTAGGGTTTCATGGAAATCCGAAGTCAGAACCAAGTCCTTAAGATTAAGAATGTGTGTATATTTGCTTTGTATTTTTGTATCTTGCAGGTACCTAGAACGGAAGACAAAGCAGGCAAATAACATACATTGAGGCTGGAATCCAGCCAAGCAGGGCGCCCGGGATGATGGGGGCACCCCCAGTCAAAGTCTAAAACCCAGTGTTGGGTTGAAAGGCATGAAGCTAGGCGCCCACATTGATGGGGGCGCCCGGGTTCAAAGCTATTTTGCTGCGGCGAGTTCGAAGCAGGAGATTAGCTTTAACTGTTGGATCGAGAAATGCGAGAGAGGGGGGGGGTGAATGTCGCAAATCGTTCGGATTTAAAAAGAGTAAGTGCGCAGCGGAATAAAACAGAGCAAAACAACGCTAACACGGTCGTTTTACTTGGTTCGGAGCCTGGGTCGACTCCTACTCCAAGGCCCACGGTCGTTGACCGTTTTCTGCGGGCAATTCTATAAGTTCGTAAAAGTTTACAAGAAGGATAATAACAAGAACAGTTTAGTAAACTTTAAATACAGCTCTTCGTTACCGACGTCTGGTGTAGATCGAAGTTTCGGAGCAGCGGGACGTCGTCAGCTCGAGTTGGAAGATTTCTGGAGCGTGTCGCGGAAGCAGAAGAGCGCAGAAGTGTCGCAGTGATTGATGCTTTGAAGAAGGAGGTCGAGGGCCCTTTATATAGGGCCTGGGGGCGCCCTGGTCGACGGGGGCGCCCCCCCACGTGGCAGCAGATCCACACAAAGCGCAGTCAACCACTTATCCCTTGAACCTCGGGATAAGGTCTTGACTGGGGCGCCCTGTACGCTGGGGGCGCCCTGGTTGACTTGGCCAACTCTTATCCGCAGCGCTGAGTCTTCTTTGGTAAATCTGGCTGGGGGCGCCCGGGACAGCGGGGGCGCCCTGGGCGTGTAGCGCAGACGCGGCAGAGTTGTTTTGCAATGGGGGCGCCCGGGACAGCGGGGGCGCCCTGGGTATGTACTGTCGAAGTCTTTCTTGTCTTGTTGTGTTTTGTGTTCACCATGGGGGCGCCCGGGACACTCCGGGCGCCCTGGTCAGCTGTTGGCTCACTCCTTTGAGGCACTCTGAGCTGCAGACACTCGTTCCTTCGGTCCTGCATCCAGGGTTAGTCCAAAACACAATAAAACAATAAGATAATAGGTTATACAGCCTCAGCTGTCTTGGTTCTGACTTTGGTCTCCAAAATGGAGCCCTAGGTCGAACCGACGCCTAATGTTCCCTCAAGGGGAACGCGTCCTCACCTACTCCTCTCGGGAGAATTTACCTGGTGCCAACCGGATCCTCCAGTTGGACTTTTGCCCGGCAGCCCTTCGCCAGGTCTTGGTTTTCGCCTAGCAGCCCTTCGCTAGGACTTGGTTTTCGCCTAGCAGCCCTTCGCCAGGACTTGGTTTTCGCCTAGCAGCCCTTCGCCAGGATTTGGTTTTCCCCCAGCAACCCTTCGCCAGGACTTGGTTTCCTGACAGCCCATCGTCAGGTACCTAGCAGCCCTTCGCTAGGACTTTGTTTCCTGCACTCTCAAGTAGCATTGTTAGATACCAAACAACCCTTAACTTTGAATCCTTTGCCAATATCAAAACAAGGTTCGATCTGGTGCTTCCTGCACCAACAATCTCCCCCTTTTTGATTATGGCAACACAATTCAAAGTTAAGGAAAAAATTACAACAGTTAAGAGCATAAGGTAAACAGTGAAGCATAACTGAAGCATAACTGTAGAGTTGAGAAAAAAAATTCTTTATTTTTCATAAAACCCTGAATACTTGTGTTATAAACTACTTAAAATACTTAACTTTGACCTTTCCTCCCCCTTTGACATATATCAAAAGCATACATGGGTTAGCAAGGTTTCTAATGGGGAGTTTTGAGTTCTACCAAAAATAGGTTTTTGACAAAGTATTTTTCAAAAAAGAGCAAAAGTATTTGTATCCATAGACACTTTTGAAAAGCAAGCTTAAACTTTGTTAAAAACCCTTTTTCTCAGACAAATTTTGATTACTAAGGAAAATTTTATTTAAAAAAACATGCACTAAAAATAACTTCGAACCACTTAGAAATGCTTAAAATTTTGAAATAGCTTAAAAATAAAATTCCCTTTCTCTCCCCCTTAATGTAAAACTCTTCTCCTTATGTTTTAGACCATTTTTAAGTCTAATATAAAAATATTTTGAGAGAAGTTTTAAGTAGAGCGTTTGTGTATCAGAGCCTATGAGTTTTGAAAGCATGAAAATACTTAGTATAATTCTTGAAAGTATAGCAAAAAGTTTTAAATTGCACCAACAAAACTTTATTTGGAAAAGTATTGAAAAGATACTTTATATTTGTAGGCCAATCTTTTAGAAAATTCACGCACTTAGAACAATATTGCCTTGAAAAATATTTATACTTTTGAAAACTTATTGCAGTACTTTTTGACAGATATTATGTATTTTTGAAGATATAAGTGCTTTTGAATCT
>JAGFNQ010007640.1:0-25469 GCA_024364735.1 Boesenbergia rotunda | reverse complement strand
ATCTTCTGAGTATGAAACTTTCAAGGAGATAAATTTTTGACACCTCAATTTGAAGTAATAATAATAATACAGTTTTTGAAAAGAAATATTTTGAAATAATTTTTCAAAGAGATAGTAATATACCAAGAATTTTGAGTAATTTTTGAAGGCCTTATTCTGAAATGATACTAAATTTTAGAGCATCAGGTTTTGAGAATAAATCTAAAAAGAACTCCCCTTGTATTAACTTTATCTAAGTGCTTGAAGGGTCTTTAGCATTAACTAGGTTTGACCATGTTTGACTCAGTTGACTAAGGTTTAACCATGTTAATCATGGTTTGACTATGTTGAATTTATTCTCTGAATGAAAACACAACATAAAAGAAATTTTAATTTAAACTTAATTTTCCTGTCTCACCCAATCTAGGGTTTTCAAACAGTTAGCCTTAAAAGTTCTTATGAGACAGGTTTGAAGGTAAAAATAATTTTGAAAAAATGTTTAACTTTGAAAAAGAATAAAAAAAATGTTTATTTTTGAACATGTATAATTGACTTCGAAGACAGATTTGAATTTGAAAAAGAGTGATTTTGAAAAAGAATTTTTGAAAACAGGTTTGAATCTATAATTATTTGAAATTTGTGTTAGATTCGAATTTGACATAAGATAATTTGAATTTGAATTTCAGAAATTGGCTTCCAGGTCTTGGCGAGGCACTAGGCCTTCTTTGGCCGTAGCCTTATGGGATCATCCACCCTTTCCTTGACAAAGCCTTTTAATGAAATTTCATTTTCAAATTAAATTACGTCATTTTCTGGTCCAACTAGCTTGGTTCTTGGATCGGTAGCTTCGGCTGGTTTCACCAGTCTAAAGAGACCAAGTAGACTTGATCTTATTAGAGTTGGTTTCTCCAACGTACTATCATCTCACCTCCTCCCAATACTATGTTGTCAAATTTCAACTAGTTGGTTAAGTCCTTAAGGTATCTAGTCCTATGAATAGCCAAGATAAAACTTCAGATAATGTCATAGTGAGGAGAAATTTCTGGATTTTCTAAGTTTGCAAAATTATTAATCAGTTTTTCTTGTATATCAATTTTAATTTTCAAAGTCTCATTTTCTTATCTTAACATTTTGAATTTTGACTTTGCTAATATACATGATTTCATTAAGTTATCTAAGCATGCATCCATATCTAAATTTGACCAAGGGAGATTAATTAAACTATCAGTATTCAAGGTAAAGAGTTGATTTGGATGTAAATTACAGTTACCCATTTTGGTTGGTTTCCCTGGATCTTTGTAACGCTTATCTGTGCATTCCTCTTTGTAATGCCCAACCTCCTGACACTTGAAGCATTGAATGCGACTCTTGTTCTTTCGTGCTTTTGGAGCTCGTTTCTTTGTTGCCGTCGGTGGTATCGTTTGAATCTTACGGGTAGGACACTTAGTTTGGTAGTGCCCTCTCTCCCTGCATATGTAACAAATTATATGATTTTTAAAATTCAAATTTGTAATTTTACCTTTTGATTCCTTATTAGGAATCTCCCCCTTAATTGTTGCTGTCTCGGATCTAAATTCATCTTCTGATTCCGTGTCTGAGACGGACTTGGGTACCGGTTGAAGCTCCTTCTTTGATGGTTCTCTTGGAGTTTTCCCTGCAAAAGTTATACCTTCCTCGACCATTGCAGTATCAGCTTGATTATTTAATTCTAATTTAGAAAAGAATTTGAAATTGGTTACCATCTCAGTCAGTTCGTTGTCTGATTCTGCTGGTTCGATTTCGACTTTGGGTTCAGGTTCAGACTCTGACTCGGCTATCTGTGCTTGGACCGAGAGTGCGAGATAACTTACCTGATCTTCTTCTTCATCTGAGATTTCTTGATGAAGATTGATCAATTTCTCCCACATTTCTCTAGCACATCCAAATGAACCGACTAGCTTGAGTTGTTCGTTGGTTAGACCGCATTGAAGAATTGCAGTTGCTCTTGCATCAGTCTCAATTTGGTTGAGGGTTGGTTCATCCAGTTTGTCCCATGCAATTGATAGTTCATCTTCTGTATGGAGGTGGAACCCTGTTTGAATGATCATCCATATGTCCATATGGGTCTTCAGAAGGGACTCCATTTGTCTTCTCCAAAAGCTGAAGTTCTCGCCGGAGAATAGCGGTGGACGGGCACTGTTCCACTCTTGGTTGGCCATAAAATAACCTCTTGCACACAAAAGAACTAACAGAATGTACCAAGACTTGGTCTTGGATTAGTAGTGCGGGAGAAGAAGAAAAAATTTGCCAAAAAAAATTGCACGAATTTCGAGGCAGAATAATAATAAAATAATAATAACAACTTTGAGACAAAATTTTTGGGAAATGAATATTCTGATTAATGGTGAAAAATAAGAGTTAAAAGATTGCTCGAATTAAAGTGGCACGAATTTCGAGAAATAATATTAAAATAATAAAAAAAATTTATGACAAATTTTTAAGAATTGTTCGTTTTATTAATTCAGACTTATGGTGAAAAGATGAAAATTCAAAATTGAAAATTCAGACTTATTTTAAATCAACCTACAGATATTATTTATATAAAATAAAAAGCGAACGAGATTGAGTTGCGTTGATTAACAAAAAGAAAAGAAATAAAATTAAAAAATTCGTAAATCCGAAAAAACTTTCAAACTGGTGGTTGCACCAAGCTTGAACTACCCCGCTCTGATACCACTTGTTGGATCGAGAAATGCGAGAGAGGGGGGGTGAATGTCGCAAATCGTTCGGATTTAAAAAGAGTAAGTGCGCAGCGGAAATAAGACACAAAAACAATGCTAACACGGTCGTTTTACTTGGTTCAGAGCCTGTGTCGACTCCTACTCCAAGGCCCACGGTCGTTGACCGTTTTCTGCGGGCAATTCTATAAGTTCGTAAACCAGTTTACAATTATTGAATACAGAATAAGTGCAGTAAACTTATATAATAAGAATTATGCTCTTCTTTTACCGACGTCCGGAGTAGATCGAAGATTTCGGGGCAGCGGGACGTCGTCGACTCGAGTTGGGCAGTATCTGGAGCAAAGCACGAGAGCAGAAGAGCGTGGAAGTGTCCGAAGAATTGATACTTTGAAGAAGGAGGTCGAGGGCCCTTTATATAGGGCCTAGGGGCGCCCTGGTCGACGGGGGCGCCCCCCACGTGGCAGCCGATCCGGCTGTAGCTCGGTCGCCGTCTGATCCCATTATCCTCGGGATCCGGTTTGACCGGGGCGCCCGGAGGACTCGGGGCGCCCGGCTTGACCGGTCAAAGGCCTCATCTCTTCGGCTTCGCAGGGATGCGCTTTGACAGCTGGCAGTGGGGGCGCCCGCGACACGCGGGGCGCCCGCGACAAGCAGGGCGAAAACGCGTCGAGGTTGTTACATACTTGGGTTGACCATGGGGGCGCCCTGGTCGTCCGGGGCGCCCTGCTCAGCTTCTGCCTCACTCCTTCGAGGCTCTATGAGCTGCAGATACTCAGTCCTTCGATCCTGCATCCAGGGTTAGTCCAAATAACAATTATATTATTATTTTATACAGCCTTAGCTGTCTTGGTTCTGACTTTGGTCTCCAAAATGGAGCCCTAGGTCGAACCGACGCCTAATGTTCCCTCAAGGGGAACGCGTCCTCACCTACTCCTCTCGGGAGAATTTACCTGGTGCCAACCGGATCCTCCAGTTGGACTTTTGCCCGGCAGCCCTTCGCCAGGACTTGGTTTTCGCCTAGCAGCCCTTCGCCAGGACTTGGTTTTCGCCTAGCAGCCCTTCGCCAGGACTTGGTTTTCACCTAGCAGCCCTTCGCCAGGACTTGGTTTTCGCCTAGCAGCCCTTCGCCAGGATTTGGTTTTCCCCCAGCAACCCTTCGCCAAGACTTGGTTTCCTGACAGCCCATCGTCAGGTACCTAGCAGCCCTTCGCTAGGACTTTGTTTCCTGCACTCTCAAGCAGCATTGTTAGACAACAAATAACCCTTAACTTTGAATCCTTTGCCAATATCAAAACAAGGTTCGATCTGGTGCTTCCTGCACCAACACTGACATCCCAATGTCATCAGCCAGTGAGAATCAGCTGATTAGAGAATAACTCATGCTAGTCTCAACAGAATTGATAGTGTCCGTATTTATCAATTCATCGACTAGGGATATTTTCAATACTTCACAATTGCACATGTAGAGATAATCACTAGTTGTGAATTCATCACAAATTCTCTCATGCTGTGAATTGTATTGCGGACATTCAGTAAATGAGTTTAAGATCTCAATCAAATACACAAACATGTATACTCAAATAGTGAATTTTCATTTATTAAAATAAATGTTTACAATTATAAGGTGATTGCCTTAGGACACTTCTCTCATATTACTAACAAACTCCCACTTGGCCTAATGTCAATCGCTACGGTATCCAATACCACAGGCTCTAACATGACCCTCAAACTTGCTTTGAGGCAAGGCCTTAGTTAAAGGATCCGCTAAGTTCCTTTCAGTGGGAATTATCTCAATTTGTATATCATTCCTACTTATAATCTTTCTGATCAGATGATAGCGGCGAAGCACGTGTTTGGATCGCTGATGAGACCTTGGTTCCTTTGCTTGTGCAATAGCTCCATTGTTGTCGCAGTAAACCGGTACTGCTTCATCAATGGTTGGAACCACACCAAGTTCGGAGACAAACTTCTTGATCCAGACTGCTTCCTTTGCTACTTCTGAAGCTGCGATATATTCCGCTTCCATGGTAGAATCCGCTACGGTGTCTTGTTTGGAACTCTTCCAACTTATTGCGCCTCCATTCAAAGTAAATACGTATCCAGACTGAGATTTGGAGTCATCCTTATCTGTCTGGAAACTGGCATCTGTATACCCACGTATTACCATATCTCCTTCTCCATATATTAGGAACACATCCTTAGTTCTTCTTAAGTATTTAAGGATTGTCTTGACAGCCACCCAATGATCCATTCCTGGATCAGACTGGTATCTGCTCGTGACACTCAGAGCATACGACACATCGGGCCTAGTACATAACATAGCATACATGATAGATCCTATCGCGGATACATAAGGAATTTTATTCATGCAAATCCTCTCGTCTTCTGTGCGCGGACACATAGACTTTGAAAGGTTGATCCCATGCCTGATGGGAAGGTAACCTTTCTTGGATTCCGACATGCTAAACCTTTTTAGCACTCGGTCTATATATGTAGACCGCGAAAGACCAAGCAACCGTTTTGATCTATCTCTATAGATTCTAATCCCAAGGATATAGGTTGCTTCTCCCAGGTCTTTCATGGAGAAAGTTTTGGACAACCAAATTTTAACTGACTGTAAGACTGATATATCGTTTCCTATAAGTAATATGTCATCGACATATAATACTAGGACTACGACTGCACTCCCACTAACCTTCTTGTACACACAAGGTTCGTCAGGATTTTGTGAGAAATCAAACTCTTTGATTGTCTCATCAAAACGGATGTTCCAGCTCCTGGATGCTTGCTTCAGTCCATATATGGATCGTCGAAGCTTGCATACTTTGGTTTTATCAACCGATGTGAAACCTTCAGGTTGTATCATGTATACATCCTTAAGCAGGTTTCCATTAAGGAAAGTTGTTTTCACATCCATTTGCCATATCTCATAATCATAATGAGCTGCTATGGCTAGGAGCATCCGAATGGATTTAAGCATAGCTACTGGCGAATAGGTTTCGTCATAATCAATTCCTTGTTTTTGACGATATCCTTTTGCCACTAATCTAGTTTTAAAGGTAACTACATTACCTTCCATGTCGGTTTTCTTCTTGAAAACCCACTTGCACCCTATGGGCTTAATCCCTTCAGGTGGGTTAACCAAGTCCCATACTTGATTTTCGTACATGGAATCCATTTCCGACTTCATGCCCTCAAGCCATTTGTCCCTATCTGAACTTTTCAGAACATCTTCATAACTGATAGGTTCGTCATCGTTTATGAGTAACACGTCGTTCGATTCACTTATGAGAAATCCGTATCTCTCTGGAATATTGGGTGTCCTATCAGATCTACGAAGAGGTGGTGTTGTTTTAGGTTCAACTGATAGCTCATCACTATGAGTTATTGGTTGTGGGTCTAGACTAGGTGTCTCTGTAATGTCTATTGGAGTTTCTTGAACTTCATCAAGTTCAATGCCACTCCCACTGTTTTCTTGTAAAAGAAATTCTTTTTCCAGAAATACAGCATGCCTTGAAACAAACACCTTTTGTTCCAAGGGATGATAGAATTGGTAACCCTTCGTTTCCTTAGGGTATCCAATAAATAGACATTTATCAGACTTAGCATCCAATTTGTCTGATATAGTCCACTTCACATAAGCAGGGCACCCCCATATCTTAAGGTGAGTTAAGTGAGGTTTCTTACTATTCTATGTCTCATATAGAGTAGTAGAGACTACCTTGGTCGGGACTCTGTTTAGCAAGTAAACAGTTGTCTTAAGTGCATAGCCCCAAAAGGATTTTGGAAGAGTTGCATGATTCATCATCGACCTAACCATGTCCATCAAGGTTCGGTTGCGCCTCTCAGATACACCATTATGCTGTGGTGTATACGGCGGAGTCCATTGGGACAATATCCCATTGTCCCTAAGATAATCTTGAAACTCTTGACTTAAGTATTCACCACCCCTATCGGATCGAAGTATCTTAATACTTTTGCCAAGCTGTTTCTCTACTTCATTTCTGAACTCTTTGAATTTCTCAAAAGCTTCATATTTGTGTTTCATCAAGAACACGTACCCGAATCGTGAGTGATCATTGATAAAGGTGATGAAGTAGCTATAGCCTCCTTGTGCAAGAGTTGACATTGGTCCACATACATCAGTATGTATTAGACCAAGCAATTCTCCCACTGGATTACCTTTTCCAGAAAAGGGTAATTTGGTCATCTTGCCTTTTAAGCATGATTCGCATGTATCAAATGAACCGGGTTCAAATGATTCCAAAATTCCACATCGGTGTAATTCGGTCATGCGTTTCTTACTTACATGGCTAAGACGACAATGCCATGTGTAGGAGTCTATTCGATTATCTATTCGAGCACGTTTGTTGCTAACTTCGATATTGAAAACGTCACCGGATAAATCTAACGTGTAGATACCATTGCACAAAGTTCCATTCCCATAAAGAACGCCATTTAAAGTTATGTAACAACAATTGTTACTAAAAGCTAAATGATAATCCTTTTCATTCAAACATGAAATAGATACAATGTTCTTTATTAACGAAGGAACAAAATAACAATTATCCAATTCTAAGACACGTCCAGTGGGGAGCTTTAGCAAATATGTTCCGATGGCAACAGCAGCAATCTTTGCTCCATTTCCAACTCGCAAATTCGCTTCTCCTTTGACGAGTCTTCTTCTATTCCTTAGCCCCTGTATGTCATTACATATATGTGAGCTACACCCAGTATCAAGTACCCAGGTATTTGAGGAAATAGAGTGACATTCAATAACGAAGATACCTGAAGAGGATGGGGCATCGGATGCCTTCTTCTTCAAGGACTCAAGATAAACCTTGCAGTTTCTTCGTCAGTGACCCTCCTTGCCACAATGATGGCAAGTTCCTTTTGGTGTCTTTTCAGTCTTTTTGGCCTTTTCTTCTTTCCTTTATTCTGTTCTTTGGCCTTCCTCTTAGAACCATTCTTCGAGGAACCAACTAACAGTACCGTCTTTTGATCCTGCTTTATAGAAGGCTCTACAGTCTTCAGCAGGTTGAGCAACTTAGGAAACTGGTCTGGAGTTGCATTTTCAGGAGGACGGTTGGGAAGTTGATCTTCAAGGACATAAGCAAGCTTCTCTGCCTTGAGGACTATCCTCAAGTTTCGAAGCCAGTCCATGAAGTTTGGCCCAGTCAATTTATTGGTGTCCAAAATGGAACGCAAATTGAGTGAAGACATGATCGAGTGATTAACCTAGAAATACAAATTGAGCTTATGTGAGAAGAATGATAAAGAATGTATCAACATACATTTATAAAAATCCTATTTATTTTTCAAATTGAATAACCCTTTTTATCAATTCGGGAGATCGTAGGAACATCTCCAAATAGGTTGATATCCAACCATAGATAAGAACCACCATGGCTGTCGCCATCAAGTTTTTCTTAGCTATGAAGGTAGGTAATTATACCGATTACATATCACATATATGTAACTATCACTTTATGCTATCAACTAATTGAATGTTTGCATAAATTATTGGGTTGTTAACTCGTTAACAAGTATGCAACAATATACATAGCACCCAACTGCACCTCTCTTTACATCGACCTTGGCTGTGGCACAACAAATCGATGTTCCAAGCTTAAGGCTGACCCATTAATCAAGAAATAGTTTTAATATGGTTGGAGCTCATTCAACCGTTTAGTCAGGCTTGGATGTGTCCAACAACCAAAACTAAGGATTGACCTCTGACTCCAACTATATTATACATAAACTAATTCCATGATTTGAACATGTTGAGGTTCAAGCCGGGCATGGATGTGTCCATCAACCCAAACGAGAAACAAAACTCCGATTCTAACCATATTAATGGAAGGTGTTGGCCTTAATATTTTGTAAGGGGTTTTGGGTCTCATCCTTTCTTTTCTAAGCACATTCATGACATATAATTATGTCATGACTAACGATTTCCTTAATAAAGTATGTATATGACTTAATTTATCAAGTCTCATTAATTGGATTAGGAACCGGATTTCCTAATTCTAATTTCATACTTTATTGAAGGAATTGTTTTGGGAAATAATTTCCTAAATTGTCATAATCAATTTCGGAAATAATATGTTTAAGACTTTGATTTCTCTAAATCAAATCTTATTAAATTAAGAGATAGATTCCCTTAATTCAATCACATATTATTTTCATGAAAATCTCATTTAAGAAAGCTCTATAGGAAACCATTTTCCTAATTAATTTTGGAGACAACAATATGTAAGAGCATCACCTCTTAAATCATATTTTATTCATGGATTTAATTAATTACAACAAATTGTTTTCTAAGGGTGGCTCCCCGAGGCTCAGATACCCAAAGAAAAGAAATTTGTCGTAAATTCAATTTGGTCCGCTTCGGAAGCGTAACCAAATTAAACATGACAATTTCATTTAAAATTGGGAAATTAAATTACAACAACTAACTTTAAATTGGACGGCTCCCCGAGGCTCAATCCAAAATAAAGAATTTTGTTGACAATTTAAAACCCAATTCAAATTTAATTGTCAATTAATTGTCCATAAATTTGTCTAGACTTTCTTGAAAGAAAGTGCCCAAAATTGCGAGATTTCATAATAGGTTTTCAGAATAATTGTAAGTTTCTGGTACAAAGAAAAACTTACATATTTCCAAAATTGGAAAATTTCTAAAATAGAAAATTTCCAAAATTGGAAAGTTTTCAAAGATGGGAAGTTTTCACAATTATCATAAAATTTCAGAAACTAGGATATTTCAAACGTTTGCGAAATTTCATGAGGATTTCCAAACTTTGAAATTCCTAAATCTAAAATTTATTATAATTGGAAAGTTTCCATAATTGAAAAATTTTTCAAAATTGAGATCATGATAAAGTTTTCCACAAAACAATTATATGATTATGTCGAATACTAACCGGCTCTGATACCACTGTTGGGACCGGGTGCATGTTGACAAGGATACGGGTTCGTAAATTTTTAAATATTTACGTGCAGTGGAAGAATTAGCATAAATAATTTCTCAAATTATTTTAACCACGTATCTAGCATGCGACCTTATGATGTGTGGACATGATCATAAATTAAAATTTTACGGAAAAAGAAACTAATTTACTTAGTACCTCACGTAACTCGAAGTAAGGGACGAGATCCAACCGTAGCGTCCCTTGGAAGCTCCGCCTCTATTCGCGTCCACGCCGAGTTCTCTTCGGGATGACTTCGCAAAGCCACAAGTTTTGTGCCGACGAGAACTACTAGATTCTCCAAAGGCACAACTAGAATAACAAGAGAGAAAAGATGGAAACTAACCACCAAGTAACGGAATCAAAATTCCGGGAAAGGAAGGAAGGAGTCGCAATCCGCTTCTTCTTCTTCGGCACCTTCTTGGTGGATGAAGCTCTCGACCACCCTTGGGATGTGCGCCGGCCCTAGGGGACGAGAGAGAGCCGGCCCTAGAGAGAGAGAGGGGCGCCGGCCCTAGAGAGAGAGTTAGAGAGAGAGAGAGGGAGCTACTAATCTCTTGATTAATTGATTAGAATTCAAGGCTTGCCTTTGGTTCCTTTATATAGTAGCCTCTCCCTTGCCAAGTCTCCCCTTTAACGGAATTAACGGAATAAATTTTCATAAAAAATTTATCTTATAAATTTTTTTGTGAATTATTCCGTTATGCCTAGTTTTATTATAACTAACTTTATAATAAAACAAATACATCTTCTTTTTATTATGGAATAAAATTTACAAGAAATTTATAAATTTTTCTTATCATGGAAAAATCAATTCATAATTGATTTTATAAAATTAAAATAAACCGATCCATGGTTCATTTTAATTTCCATAAAAAGAATAAATTTCTATAAATTTCTTTATATAAATTTCTTTATATAAATCTCTTTTTATATAAATTTCTTTATATAGATTTATTTATCCATAATTTTATAAAACAAATCGCGCTTGATTTATTTTATAAAATAAACCAAATAAATTGGTTTTCTCTCCTTGTAGTGGCCGACCAAACCAAAGAGGGTAGGCACCCTCTTTGGCCGGCCACCCCAAGCCAAACCCTCGCGAATTAAACTCATTTAATTCGCCCAATAAGCCTTCAAAAGACTTAGCCATTTTAAGCTTCCGTTGCGCCTCTAATTAATTCAGATTCGACTTATTTCTCTTAATCGGAAAATCTAATTTTCAACTCGTTTTAAATCCCTCGGATTACTCGTAGTGCGTGTGACTAAATAGGCTTTCGATTTATGTTGGCCGTCTATAATCAACCAATTATAGAACGATCATGAGTGGCACCTAGTAGTACATCATGACCCCCAATTAATCGAAAGATCAACGGTTGACCTCAGATATAATTCTGAAACCCTTCAGCAGCTCTAATGAATCGTGCCTCATTCCCTTCACCATCTTATACCCACTTGGTTCAAGACATGGTCTGTGTGTGTCAGTCCCCACTAGGCTGACTACGTCACACCTAGCCCAGGTTACGTTCTCTCGTCCTTTGGATTTCTAATTACTCTCATGTATTTAAGAGACTCATACTCTAAACATGACATGCTCTGGCCAGAGGCTTTGAGTAACAATCCGACGATAGGCCTGGGTATACATCTCCTCGCAAGGAGTGGTGAATCCTTTGAAGGCTGTTCAAACATCTTCGGGCACTTCGGCTTATACCCAACCATCCTGGGTCCACACCTCCTTGGAGATGCTTGCTTAAGATGTTAAAGTATAAGTCTCCATGACCAAGATGACTTGAACACCGCAAGTCAAAGGAACATCGCACTTAAGCTGCAGTAAGAACTTCACTGACATGTCTATATATAGACTACCATGTGAAGTTTTACAGCCAGTCACTCCAATGAACTAGTTCCCTTAACTAGCATTCATGTTTATCTCCGGACATCCCAATGTCATCAGCCAGTGAGAATCAGCTGATTAGAGAATAACCCATGCTAGTGTCAACAGAATTGATAGTGTCCGTATTTATCAATTCATCGACTAGGGATATTTTCAATACTTCACAATTGCACATGTAGAGATAATCACTAGTTGTGAATTCATCACAAATTCTCTCATGCTGTGAATTGTATTGCGGACATTCAGTAAATGAGTTTAAGATCCCAATCAAATACACAAACATATATACTCAAATAGTGAATTTTCATTTATTAAAACAAATGTTTACAATCATAAGGCGATTGCCTTAGGACACTTCTCTCATATTACTAACACTGGATGCTTCTCCCAAGTGTCATTTTCCCTTCGTTTGCTCTTCTATCTTACCTCCAACTCCAGGTACCTGCAAGACAATCAAAGACAAGACAAATATAAAAATAATCTTAGTATTAAAGATTGGTTCTGACTTTGGATTTCTCACGAAAGCCTAGGTCGAACCGACGCCTAATATTCCCTTCTCGAGGAACGTGCCCTCGCCTACTCCTCTCAGGAGAAGTTGTCAACCGACTCCTCTAGTTGGACTTTTGGCCCGATCTTCCGGATCAGGACTTCGGTGCCCAGTCCACGACTAGGACTTATTGCCCAACCCTCGGTCAGGTCTTCGTGCCCAGTCCACGACCAGGACTTATTGCCCAATTCCACGAACCAGGACTTCGTGCCCAACCCTTAGTCAGGTCTTAGGTGCCTAGCCCTCGGCCAGGACTTATTGCCCAATTCCACGAGCCAGGACTTATTGCCCAATTCCACGAACCAGGACTTTGTGCCCAACCCTCGGTCAGGTCTTAGGTGCCCAGCCCTCGGCCAGGACTTAATGCCCAATTCCTCAATCCAGGACTTCGTGCCCAATCCACGACCAGCACTTATTGCCTAAGTTAACTAGGACTTTTCTTTACCTTGATAAGGATTTCTTTTGCTAGTTATATTAATCCTGACTAGACTTCTCTTCTGCCAAACATCAAGTCCTGTTTGGCTCACTCCTTGGTCAAACTGACCAACCCTGGATTTTCTGCTAAACATCAGATCCTGTTTAGCTAACCCTTGTTCTAACTGATCTAACCTCAGTATATTAACTAGATTAATCTAGGTTTGATCACCCTGCCAAACATCATGTCCTATTTGGCTAACCCTTGGTCAACTTAACCAACCCTGGGTTTTGGTTCATCATGCCAAATATCAGATCCTGTTTGGCTAAACCTTTGTCATCCTGATCAACTTGGGTTTTCCCTACCAAACATAAGGTCATGTTTGGTTTAACCCTTGATTACTTTGACTAACCTTTACCTTGTCTAACACATATTACTAACTTAAGTATATTGTTAAACATCGAAACACTTAGAGGAGGGCATCATTGATGCATCTTACACCAACATCGACAAGGTTAGGTCGGATCTTGACATTCTCGTCACTTGGGTAGCAATGATGCATTGCTAGATATCACTCATTGTTTATGTATCTAACGTGGTTTAGACACATTACCAAAGGTACAAGAGCCAATTGAGTCATACATAAAGAACATGTTATCTCGGAGATACATTGATTTTAGTTTGACTAAAATGTGATCCGAAATTGGATTAATTGAGTTACACTCAAATGAATCCAACTGGACTATGGGATTGAATCTAATCCGAGATAGACTCATTTAGATTAGACTCAACCACTTAAGATGGGTTGATGCTCATTAAAAGAGATAATGAAGCATCATTAACAAGAGAAAACCAAAAGATAATGACTCTTGATATTCATTTTATGAATATTAAAACCCCCTCATTCATTTTAGAAATGAATGTGGTTAATAGAGCGTTGAAGAAAAGGAAGGCCAAGAGACAATAGCTTTTGGTATTCATTGTATGCATACAAAAATCTCTCATTCATTCATTTTAGGTGATGAATGCTTCTTGAATCTTCTTCCTCCACCTCTCTCTTGGCCGAAACACAATAGTGGTGTTTTTGGTTTTGTTGTGTTGAACCTACCTTGTGGCTAGCACCATAAAGTTAGTTCCTCTCTGAGATCGAGTTCGTGCGATGAATGAGATGTGTTCGTGTAGATACTATTAGAGGCACGACCACTCTGGTCGTGTGGAGATCTGGTGAACCAAGTTACTGTCGGGATAAACTTAGGGCACACAACAAAGGTAACTAAAATTCTATCAAATGATTTATGTATCTTTCGGATGGATCACTAGGAAGGGATCTCCGTTGTGCAATTTTATTATTTTCGCATAAAGATCCCTACAGCTGAGTCGTTAGTGTTATATGAACTTGAGAATTTTGAATTCTTACTTCATGTGGTAATTTGGTACAAGTTGTTGCATGTTATCAACATTATGAGCAAATTTCTTCAATATGAAGATATGGGATATTGCTATCAAAATTTTACAATGAATTATTTTATTTCTAGAAAAATTTAGAGAGGGTTATGATACGGCCAAGGTTGAAGCTAAAAAAATAATATGTGATAAGGGCATGGAAGTTGTATTTCAAGAAAAATGTATGGTTCGAAGAAAAAGAAATTTGGGGAAAGTAAATGTGAAGAAGTGACAATCAATTGTATTTTTTTTTTTGAATTAACTACTTTCTCTTTATAATTGATTAAGCTCTTTCTTCTATGAAAACTCAATTTGAACCATTTCAAAAATATGAAAAACCATTTGGTTTTTGTTCAATATAGAGAGGTTACAACATACAAATGTTGAATCCTTGTTGAAGTCTTTCAAGAATATTTAAAATTTTCTGACTCATAGGAGTTGTTTTGATATTAATGGAAATGATTTATTTATTTATTTATTTTTGACATTCTTGAAATCCTCATTACCAAGAGAGGCAAAATCCATAATTGATATTGTAAATTACTTGAGGAAAATAGATAAATATTTCCCAAATGCTCACATTGGTTATAAAATCTTATTGACTATCATGGTTTCAGTCACTACAATGAAAGGGCAATCTAGTTCAAAATTTAGGACAAACTTTATAAAAAAATCATCGCAAAAAAATTTGGGACGAATTCTGCGATGAAAAATTTTTCATTGCAATTGTTGTCGAGTTCAGCGACAAAAAATGTAAATTCGTTGCCAAATTTAGCAATGAATATTATTTTTGTTGCCAAATTGGTTACACTTTTGCAATGAAATCAAAATTCATCGCAAAATTCTCAAACATAAATCTGCGATGAAATTTTGATTTCGTCCCAATTTTTAACAAAAAAAAAATCTGATATTCGATGTAGGTTTGGCAACAAAAATGGATTCACTGCCAAATGTGGGATGCTCAAAATGATTAGGTTATGTTTGCACTCATCACATTGAATCATTTTTTATAGCAAAATGATTAGGTTAAGTAGAAAAATCATACCTTCTTCGGCGAGGTGGGAGGCGGGCCGGATCGGTGCAGGCAGCAACGAGGAGGGATCGACGTAGGCGACAACGAGGAGGGAGGCGGGTGATAAATTCCCCGAGACGCAGGCAGCAACAAGGAGGGATCAGTGATATTGCCTAATACTAGTGTCATGGATGAGCCTCAAATTTAGATATTTATAAACTGAAAACCCTTGGCTAGCAAGATTAAATGTAGTAGAGGGGCCTCAGGTCGTATTTTTCCAAGGACTAGTTGAATGAGTGTTTAACTCAAGCTTGAGAGTTATTTGTCGTTTGATGATTTGAGTTTTCTAATAAAATGAGGGTTTTTGCGATAGAGAATTGACAATATGAAATAGAACTGAACTTAGGAACTGAACAGAATGAAATAGACTTAACTAAGCAGAAATGACTTAGTAAGTTGCAGAACTGAACTTAACCTAGTTAACAATTGAGCAATTAAATTCAAACTCTTGAATTGAAACTTAAGAACTAATTGCAGAGAATAAATTACAAGGAATTTAAAGCTAGAACAAAACAATTCTTAGGGACTTGACTTGAAGTGTCATTGGAGCAAACTATGGCAATGTAAAGAAACAAGTGCTTGGAACAAAATTACCCTAAATTAAACACCAAATCAATCTATCAACAAGACTTCCCTTTGCCGTCACACAAAGGTTGAACTATGAACCTCCTAGCTCAAAAACCAACGAAGGAAGACTCTCTTGCTCAGTTGCTCTGTTCTGCCATTCCTGATCGGTCAGCCGATCAATCATGTCCTCTTCTAATCGGTCACGGGACCGATCAGAGGCATCTCTGTCCTGTCACCGCGATCGGTCAGTAGCTGAAACGCTTCCCTGATCTCTGCCCTCTCAATCGGCTGGATGGCGATCGAATCCAAAATCCATCAACACGCCTTCGAGAACCCCTCTTAGGCTTCGACAGCTCCGGACGACGAAAATCCAGTGATCGACAATGGATCGATCAGTGAAAACAAGCTTCGGTGAAACCCTCATCATAACACCTTCAGCTGCGAGAATTGGTTAGCAAAACTGAACTAGAGATCTTACCTCGAGGATCTGAAATCTTGGAAACAACTTGATCTTGATGTGGCCGCGCGATCTGTGAAGATAACGAATGCGGAAACGATGAAGAAAAATGAAGAACAGGAGAAGAAAACTCGCGATCTAAAACTACTCTGCTGCTACGCGACACAACGACCCCATTTGGCGGAGAAGAAGTCTAATTTAAATTCTCATTTGAAAAAATGGACGGCTGTGATTGTTCCAATCTCATCCAACGGTCGGATCTTCTCAGATCTGAACCAAACTTCCCAGATCTTGATTTGTGGCTCTGATCTACTCCTCCTTGATCTGGATTAATCAGATCTGCGGCTGATGGCTCAGATCTTCCCTTTCTTTTGAATGGATATATAGATCCTCTTAAGCTTGATCCAACGGTCAGATTGCTTCTAATTTGGATGAAATTTTCAGATCTTGATCTGTGGTCATGATTGACTCTATCTTGAGCTTGGATTGATCAGAAGTTGAAGGATAACTTTGATCTAGCCGTTCCTTGATTGGACGACTCATATTAATCCAAGGCTTGATCGTCTTGATCCGGATCCAATTCTGGCTCAAGTTTGGTCCAATCTGATCTAGGTCCATGGTCATTTGAAGCCTACAAAATTAGATTCAAAATTAATGTCAAAATATCTCAAATATAGAAAGATTTGAATCAAAAGCCAAAATAGAAAGAATTCATGAAACCTAATGCAAATGCAAACTTAAGCATATAAAAGTGGATCAAAACATGGATTTGAGAGCATAAATTTATCAACAAAATGGTAATTATCAATCAGCTTAGGCGGCAACGAGGAGGGATCGGCGCAGGCGGCAACAAGGAGGGAGGCGGCCTGGTGATAAAATCGTTGGGACGCAAGCGGCAACGAGGAGGGAGGGATCGGCACAGGCGCCAACGAGGAGCGAGGCGGGTGATAAAATCACCAAGACGCAGGCGGCAACGAGGAGGGAGGGATCGGCGCAGGCGGCAACGCAGGGTTAGGGTTCGGACGTGAGAGAGAGAGAGAGGGAGGCGGGAGAGGAGTTGGCATGTGAAAATAAATTCCAGTGCGTGAGACGAGCACACTGGTAATGGCTTATGCGTCCATTGCCACGATGGCAGTCCGCAGGCGGTCCGCATGCATTGTCCGCAGCGGATTGTCATTCTATATATATATATATATATATATAGACATCCTCCCACTATCAACCAATTGATATGATGTGGATTATAACCTACTACCCATGAACATTATTATACTTATTCATCTAGTACAAATATGATGTAAATATAATAACCAAAACTTTTATCTTTATTAATAAAATCTCGTACAAAAAGTTTCCTTGTCAATTATCTTATAATTGGCTCTTGGGCTAATACTAACCGCTTTATTAGTTTTTTTAGCTTTAACACTGTAAAACGGATTATTTTAAGTAATCATTTTGGGCATGTTTTTCTTATTATTCTATTATAATAGAACTATTTTGACTATTGCATATTATTTAGTCTATTGATTTAATTTTAAAAAGTTGTTATGGCATATTATGATTTAGGGGCTTTTTTTTGTTAAAATTAGACTCAGGCGGAAAAAATGTTAGGATCAGCTTGACAACACCCTATTCTTTAACGATTGTTTGTTATCGATATAAATGTTGAAAATGTTTTCTAAAGGTGTTTTTTGTTGACACCAAAATGGCTTCTTGAGCTAGAATACATTGATGGTTGTAGCATTTGGAATTAGATGAATGGACCCTCAACAGAAAAAGCCACCAAAGGTATTACAATCACAATCACATTATCGTTCAATTGAAAGTTTATAGTTTCAACAACAAATTTGTCATAAACTCTTAGTTTCCTACCATGATGGGTTCGGCAGAAGAATTTTGGTTGCCCACGCTAGCCAAAAATAAATAAATAAAAAATTATTACACTCCTAGAATATACACCTACCATATTAAACTGATTTAATTTTTTACCCTAAACTTCATGTTCATCTCCTTCCCTCTCCGGAGCAAGCAAAGAATTCAAACTTAAATTGTGTTTTCTAGCAAAAATGATGCAAGACAATGTTGTAGCCACTCGCGTTGCACGGTGAGGAAGTGAGATGGCAGCCTCCGGATTGGTCGCTACCCCGCCAAGCAATGACGCGGCTGCTGCCCCGCCAAGCAATGACGCAGCTGCTGTTCCGCCAAGCAGCGACGCTGCCACTGCCCTAGCAAGCAATGACATGGCTGCTCGCAAAGCGGTCGTTTCCTGGCCAAGCAACAACACTTGCACCTCTATTATATAATTAAGCATGGATCTTATCTCTGGTATTAGATAGTCATGTCATTTATGAGTTGTGACCGTTAATATACATTTGTTTTGTACAATAAGTTTGTATTGTTAGTTCATTTTTTGTTTATTTTATTAAGAAATTATTATCATATCAACAATGCAAAGATTTTTTTAAAAGCAAAGATCTAGAAGCATAAGGACAAAACATTTGAGAGGTTATGAAGAATTTATTTTTTCACGACTATCGATAAATCCTGGACTAAAGACTCCTATTTATACTTATAAGGCTAATATTATGAATCAAATTCGAAGGATATATTTGTAGAAAGGTCCATGACATCCTTTAGGATATGAATAACCAAAACAAAATTTTAAAGTAAGCCAATTTAGATGATTCAATTCTTCTTGATTTAAGAAATTTGGTGATTGGTTTGAATATAGTATAGAAAAAGATATCGTGTATTATTTGTATTATATTTTTCAAGTCAACTAAGGAAAAACAAGCAGCAAAGGAGGATTTTATTAGCGATGGATTCACAAATTATAATAGTAAAGATAAGTTAAATATTAATGTTAGACAGCATGATAGTAAATATCATAAAGTTCGAATGAATTTTGAAGCTTGGATGAATCAACATGAACACATCAATCAATTTTGCAAACTATCAAAGTAAATGCAGAATGATTATGGTATCCATCTCAATGCTTGGATTGATTGTATCACAGTTAAGTTGCGACAAAAGAATTCATTTTGTGGTCATGACCAAAATGAAGGTTCTCTTGGTCCAAGTAACCTTCTTATTCAACCAAAGTTTTTAGGTGCTCATAATAAAGAGATTAACGATGTGATATTGAAAAAAATACTCTTAAAAATTATAAATTATCATTACCAAATATTCAAAAGGGTATAATAAGTGTTTGTACAACTAAAATGATTAATGTTATTATCAGTGATTTGGTAATTCGTTGTTCTCTATTTTAGTTGCAAAATCTAGCGATGTGCCAAAAGTTATTTTGCATTATTTAGATAGTAGTGGGTATGTAAATGAGCACTTTATTGGAATGGAACATGTTACCAGTACTATAATACTCTCACTTAAAGTTGTTATTGATAAAATATTCTCTAAATATAATTTGAGCATATCATAGTTGAGAGGATAGGGTTTTGATGGAGCAACTAATATGCAATGTAAATTTAATGATCCAAAACACGGAATTTAAAGGAGAACACATATGTATTTTGTTGGTGAGAGCCCTAGAGCCGATCATGTAATGATTGTATGGACTAATTTGTATCATATTCCTATGTATAAATAAAGGCATGTTTTATGGTTATTATACTTACGTGTATTTGTGCCAATTAGCTAAGTATAATAATGTCCTTGAGTAGAAGTTTCTTATCTATATCAATCGATTGGTTGAATCGATAGTGAGATGATATAGAGAACACTACTCTAAATAATTCCTAGTCAAGTATTAACATTCAAGGACAATGTTAATACGTAGAGGCTAGCATGTAGGTCAACATGATGACTTGATCTCACAAGTCATAGATATAGAGATATCAAGTTGACACATGGGTATGCATTGGAGAATGTATACTGAATGACCCACCATGAGAAAGTATCATGGATCGTTATATGAGTGTCATATACTTTCTCATGTGGCTATTAGTATGACTATTAGTCCTTGGACCTGAAGTCACCATGGATTCCTACATAAGGAGTTGCGTACTTTGGCTTCGTCAAACGTCACCCGTAAATGGGTGGACTATAAAGGCGATTACTGGGTATGTAACAAATTATGGAGAGGGATGTGAGTGATGTAGATGGGATCTATCCCTCCTATATGACGGGAGCGATATCGTATTCTTGATAGAGTGAGACCACAAAGTGCATGACCATGCCCAAGTGAGTCAATATGAGATATTGAGCTCACTTGATTAGTGTGAGTCTACTTGGAGTTCAAGATATAGATTGACTCGAGGATGACACGGTCTATGCCTCAATTGAGTCAATCTAGATATCAAGGATAGAGGGACATTATCATATATTGTGAGAGTCACAATTATTAGTCACAAGGTGATGTTGGATCTCAACATTCTTGTAACTTGGGTAGCAATGATGTGTTGCTAGATACGTATAGAGGAGTGTCTGCTTTGATACTCTAAGAGATCCGGCGGCCTTTTGGACAAGCGGGAAAGCGAAGGGCTACGCGTCAAGGGTAATGATTCTTATCATGTAGATCTAATGTAGATTAAACTCGTACTCGTAATTTATTTTTATGTTCGCACGGATCCGTGGCCGAACTTCTGGGGTTTCCGCAACGCAAAAAGCGGTTTTTGCGGCCTAGAATTTCCAACAGTGGTATCAGAGCCACGTGCGAACCTTGTACGAGTTTAAATTTGTTTTTTTTTGTATTAGATACAAAATTTAAAGACAAATTATATTCTGTGATTTTTCGAAATTTATAGAATTTATGGGTATTTTTCTCATGAAGTCGAAGCAACAAGTGTTCGGACACTTGTAGGCTTCACCGATCGAGAAAAACTTTCCGAAACGGAAAGATCTCGCTATAATCTTTCGGGACAGCTGCTTAAGTTGTTGTAAGGTGATTTTGGGACACTCGCGAAATTCATTCCGCGAGTAGGGGCGCCGCCCCTAACCCCGCGAGGGGCATTGTCCCGCAATCGTGCCCGAAAATCGTGTAGCGGGACCGTTACGGAAGTGTAACTCATAATATTGTAAAATTGTCGAAAAATTATAGAAATTTATTTAAAATATATAATTTGGAATTATGTATGGATTTGTGATGATCATGGCCCAATAAAAACCCAATGTGATTGGAATGTGTTGTAATTCATATTACGGTCTGTGTACCGTTTTTGTGGTTGTGCGTGTTGTATAGTGTATGCGACCTGCGAGTCGGCTTCTTTTATTTTATTTCTGTACTTTCTTATTTTGTAATGTACAAAATGAAGACGGTGGGCGGTCCATCCGAAGACGGAGTTATGGAGGGAGCCGACGACACGTGGCGGTCAAAGGAGAGGCTTGGAGAAGCGAAACCCTAGGTTGACCGTCCGATCTTCTCATTGGCTTGAGAAGATCGTAGTAGGGCCATGATCCAATCACAAATTAAATTATTTTATTATTTGCTTGTATGTGATGCATGCTAGAGTAAAATAATTAGAGCCTTGTGTATATGATACACCCTCTCTCTTGCGATTAGATTCGATCTAATTCAAATCAACTCCGACTCGTAAATGCCTACCAAGTTTTGATACCTATCACTACCTCGATCATTTGTTGTTGTTGAATCTGCCAAAGCAGAGCAACACATTTAATCTTGGTAGGGTACGGAGGGACAATCTTGGTCCCGCCTATCACAGCTTGGGTGAGAACAAACTCAATCAGATTGAGTGAAACTAGTTAACTCGGTTGGATCGAGTCTAACTATAGGCATATTTCAATCGTTGGAAAGGTAGGATAAAAATCGCATTTATATTAAAACTTGGGCGATTTAGCCAAAGCTAACTCAAGTTTTTATGTAAATGTAAATTTTAATCCTATAAACAAGAGTTGCATAGAGATGTAATCGGTAAATTGTTACTTACCGATCGTACTAAGTCTTGGGCGATTTAGCCAAAGCTAACTCAAGGCTTAGTATGATGTGGATCTTGTCCCACTATATTATAGTTAAATTAGATAGAATCTTGTAGCGTGGTTTGACCACATCTATGACTTGATTCTACAAAATTTCTATAATTTAGTGGGAGAATCATTTAATTAAAGGCCTAATTAAATGAAAAAAAAAGGAATATGTTATTTAATTTTTTGCATTTTATTGTTGTAGATTGCCATGTCGACAAACGCAAATACTCTCTCTCTGCGATCTGTCCTTGAGAAGGACAAGCTCAATGGAGCAAACTTCCTGGACTGGTACAGGAACTTGAGAATTGTTCTCAAGCAAGAACGTAAACTGTACGTTCTGGAGCAGCCTATTCCCGAGGCACCTCCTGCCAGTGCCACACGAGCTGACCGTGATGCTCACAAGAAGCATCAAGATGACGCATTAGATGTGTCATGCCTTATGCTCGCAACCATGAACTCTGAGCTTCAGAAGCAACATGAGTTAATGGATGCTTTCGATATGGTTGAGCATCTGCGTCAACTGTATCAAGGACAAGCAAGGCACGAGAGATTTGAGATCTCTAAGGCACTGTTTCAGTGCAAGATGCAAGAAGGGACTCCCGTAGGTCCCTATGTACTCAAGATGATTGGGTACATAGAGAATCTGCAGAGATTGGGATTCCCACTGGGCCAAGAGCTGGCCACAGACTTGATCTTGCAATCCCTACCCGAAAGTTATAGTCAATTTGTCATGAACTGGAACATGAACGAAATTGACAAGCCCCTGCCTGAGATGCTCAGCATGTTGAGAACTGCTGAGCTCAATCTTAAGAAGGCCAAGCCCATTTTGATGGTGCAGAAGGACAAAGGTAAGGGCAAGCCCAAAGGCAAGGGAAAGTCTCAAGCCAAGGGCAAGGGCAAGGGCAAAGCACTGAAACCCAAAGGAGGGGTTGCCAAGGATGCTACCTGCTTCCACTGCGGTGAGACCGGACACTGGAAGCGGAACTGCAAGAAATATATGGAAGATCTCCAGAAGAAGAGAAGTCAGACTTCTACTTCAGGTATTCATGTTATAGAAGTCAATTTGTCTATTTCTATATCATGGGTATTAGATACCGGATGTGCTTCTCACATTTGTACTAATGTGCAGGCGCTGAGAAATAGCAGGACATTGACAAAGGGCGAGGTGGACTTACGAGTTGGCAATGGAGCAAGAGTTGCTGCTGTTGCTACAGGAGTTTATATGCTATCTCTGCCCTCTGGGCTTGTACTAGAGTTAGATGATTGTTATTATGTGCCTGCTCTGACTAAGAACATAGTTTCTGTTTCTTGTTTAGACAAGAAAGGATTTTCGTTTATAATAAAGAACAAATGTTGTTCAGTTTATTTGAATGAAATGTTCTATTGTAGTGCACCTCTGATGAACGGACTCTATCTTCTAGACTTAGAAAACCCTATCTATAACATAAATACCAAAAGGCTCAAGTCTAATGACTTGAACCAAACCTATATCTGGCACTGTCGCTTAGGCCATATAAATGAGAGTCGCCTATCCCAGCTCCATAGAGATGGTTTGCTGGATTCATTTGATTTTGAATCATTTGAGACATGCGAGTCTTGCCTTCTTGGCAAGATGACCAAGACTCCATTTAGTGGACACAGCGAAAGAGCAACCGATTTGTTAGGTCTTATACATAGCGATGTATGTGGCCCTTTCAATGTTGCTGCCAGAGGTGGTTATAGGTACTTCATTACATTTACTGATGATTTCAGTAGATATGGTTATGTGTACTTGATGACACATAAGTCAGAATCCTTTGAAAAGTTCAAAGAATTCAAGAATGAAGTACAAAACCAGCTTGGCAAGAGTATTAAAATACTTCGATCAGATCGAGGTGGAGAATACCTCAGCCATGAGTTCCGTGACTATCTAGCTGAGTGTGGGATTCTGTCCCAACTCACTCCTCCTGGAACACCACAATGGAATGGTGTGTCCGAAAGGAGGAATCGTACCCTATTAGATATGGTGCGATCCATGATGAGTCACACAGATCTTCCTATATCCTTTTGGGGATATGCTCTGGACACGGCAGCCTTCACTCTTAACCGTGTTCCATCAAAGGCTGTAGTAAAGACACCATATGAGATATGGACTGGGAAGAGTCCCCAGATGTCTTTTATGAGGATTTGGGGTTGTGAGGCTTACGTTCGACGTCAAGTCTCAGACAAACTGGGACCCAAATCTGATAAGTGCTATTTTGTAGGATATCCCAAGGAAACGAAGGGATATTACTTCTACATACCCAGTCAGCACAAAGTGTTTGTGGCGAAGACTGGGGTTTTTCTAGAAAGGGACTTTATTTCTAGAAAAACTAGTGGGAGTACGTTCGATCTTGAAGAACTTCAAGATATGGACCAAAGCACTGAGGCCTTGATGGAGGTTGAACAGGAACCACAAAATGTTGTGGGTCATGAGGTTGTTACACAAGGAGTTATGGAACAACATCCTGTTCAAGTAGACCTACCTCTTCGCAGGTCTGGTAGGGTACGTCATCAGCCTGAGAGATATTCAATTCTCTTGTCTGATGACAATGACGTTGTGCTCATTGAGAATGAGCCTACAACCTATCAGGAAGCTGTGATGAGCCCAGACTCTGAGAAATGGCTTGAGGCCATGAGATCCGAGATGGATTCCATGTACACCAACCAAGTTTGGACCTTGGTTGACCACCTGAAGGGGTAAAACCCATTGGGTGTAAGTGGGGTCTTTAAGAGAAAGACTGACATGGGAGGACTTACGCATACCTATAAGGGTAGACTGGTAGCAAAGGGTTTCAAACAAATTCATGGTATTGACTATGATGAAACTTTTCTCCAGTAGCGATGTTCAAGTCCATTCGGATCATGCTTGCTATTGCAGCATACCACGATTATGAGATCTGGCAGATGGATGTCAAAACCGCGTTCCTGAATGGGAACCTACTCGAGGATGTGTACATGACACAACCTGAGGTTTTGTAGATCCAAAGCATACTGGCAGAGTATGCAAGCTGCAAAAGGTCCATTTATGGACTAAAGCAAGCTTCTCGGGAGCTGGAATCTTCGATTCGATGATGCAATCAAACAGTTTGGTTTCATCAAGAATGAAGATGAACCCTGTGTCTACAAGAGGGTTGAAGGAAACATAGTAGTTTTCCTCATATTGTATGTGGATGACATACTACTCATTGGGAATGATATTCCTATGCTTCAGTCTGTGAAGACTTGGCTGGGGAATTGTTTCTCAATGAAGGACTTAGGTGAAGCAGCCTGTATTTTAGGCATCAAGATCTATAGAGATAGATCTAAGAGATTGCCTTGGCCTAAGTCAGAGTACATACATTGACAAGGTCTTACTTCGGTTTGCCATGCAGAATTCCAAGAAAGGATTTCTGCCTATGTCACATGGTTATGAGTCTTTCGAAGACTCAAAGTCCCTCTTCTAG
>JAGFNQ010007639.1:0-40063 GCA_024364735.1 Boesenbergia rotunda | reverse complement strand
CGATGAGCTAATGGGCGCGGACTTCGAGGCATGCGTGAAGGATGGCATGAAGGCAAGCTGGAGGCTTGCCTGCATCCGAGGGATGGGAGCCGAAGATGAAGAGGGCGCGAAGGCAACAGTCGAGGCTGCGGAGGAGGAGTCAGTCGAGTCGTGAGGGTACAAGTGCTGTGTGATTGTACTCGGGAAATCCTAGGGTTTGAGTGTGGAGTGAAGTGTACTCATGAAGGGTAACCTTAGGTGGGTGAGTAGACCAGTCGACTGGCCTGGGGGCAGTCGACTGGTAAAACTCACAGAAGGGTTCTGGCCGGGGACCAGTCGACTACCCTGAGGGCAGTCGACTAGTAGGTGGCTGGTGAGTTGGCTGAGAATTCGAACGTTGGGGTGTAACGGTCGAATTTCAGTGGCACCAGTCGACTGCCCTGGGGGCAGTCGACTGGTGGTGAGGGTTTCAGCCCGAATCTTATTTAAAGAGGACTTCGTGGTGGCTGAGATTCTTGACGAAACAAGCTTGGTTAAGGCTTGTTAGTAGTCTCTTGAGTCCAGATCGTGTCAAGGTGCTGTGGTGAGGTTTCTCCACCCACAAGGAGCGACGAGGGCTAGCCGGAGGTTATCCAGGGATTGATCCATCGATGAATTCTTGGATTAGTCACCCGTCCGGGTTGGATACTAAGTAAATTTCTATTGTTAGCATTGTTCTTATTGTCTTTTGCATATTATTATTTCCGCTGCGCTAACAACCTTATAGAGACGTCAACGAAAAAGTACTATTCACCCCCCTGTTAGTGATATGAGAGAAGTGTCCTAAGGCAATCGCCTTATGATTGTAAACATTTATTTTAAATAAATGATAATTCACTATTTGAGTATACATGTTTGTGTATTTGATTGGGATCTTAAACTCATCTACTGAATGTCCGCAATACAACTCACAGCATAAGAGAATTTGTGATGGGATCACAACTTGTGATTATCTCTAAATGTGCAAATGTGAAGTATTGAAAATATCCCTAGTCGATGAATTGATAAAAACGGACACTATCAATTTTGTTGAGACTAGCATGGGTTATTCTCTAATCAGCTGATTCTCACTAGCTGGTGACATTGGGATGTCCAGAGATAAATATGGATGCTAGTTAAGGGAACTAGTTCATTGGAGTGACTAGCTGTAAGACTTCATATGGGAATCTACATGTAGATATGTCAATGAAGTTCTTACTGCAGTTTAAGTGCGATGTTCCTTTGACTTGCGGTGTTCAAGTCATCTTGGTCATGAAGACTTATACTTTAACATCTTAAGCAAGCATCTCCAAGGAGGTGTGGACCCAGGATGATTGGGTATAAGCCGAAGTGCCCGAAGATGTTTGAACAGCCTACAAAGGATTCACCACTCCTTGCGAGGAGATGTATACCCAGGCCTATCGTCGGATTGTTACTCAAAACCTCTGGCCAGAGTATATCATGTTTAGAGTGCGAGTCTCTTAAATACATGAGAGTAATTAGAAATCCAAAGGACGAGAAAGACACTACTTGGGCTAGGTGTGACGTAGTCAGTCTAGTGGGGACTGACACAAACAGACCATGTCCTGAACCAAGTGGGTATAAGGTGGTGAAGGGAATGGGGCACGATTCATTAGAGCTGCTGAAGGGTTTCGGAATTACTTCTGAGGTCAAACCGTTGATCTTTCGATTAATTGGGGGTCATGATGTACTACTAGGTGCCAGTCATGATCGTTCTATAATTAGTTGATTATAGACGGCCAACATAAATCGAAAGCCTATTTAGTCACACGCACTATGAGTAATCTGAGGGATTTAAAACGAGTTGAAAATTAGATTTTCCAATCAAGAGAAATAAGTCGAATCTAAGTTAATCAGAGGCGCAACGGAAACCTAAAATTGGCTAAGTCTTTTGAAGGCTTATTGGGCGAATTAAATAAGTTTAATTCGCGATTGGTGGGGCTTGAAATGGCCGGCCAAAGAGGGTGCCCACCCTCTTTGGTTTGGCCGGCCACATTAAAGGGAGAAAACCATTTTATTTGGTTTAATTAATAAAATAGATCTAGCACGATTTATTTTATAAATTATGGATAAATAAATTTGTATAAAGAAATTTATATAAATAAATTTATAGAAATTTATTCTTTGATGGAAGTTAAAATAATCCATGAATTGGTTTATTTTAATTTTATAAAATCAATTATGAATTGATTTTTTCATAATAAGAAAGTTTATAAATTTCTTATAAAATTTATTCCATAATAAAAGGAGAGAAGGTATTTGTTTTATTATAAAGTTAGTTATAATAAAACTTGGTTTAAACGGAATAATTAATAAGAGAATTTATAGGATAAATTTCTTATGTAAAATTCCGTTAAAGAGGAGACTTAGCAAGGGAGAAGCAACTATATAAGGAACTAAAGGCAAGCCTTTAATTCCTAATTGATAATTGAGTTATCAAAAGATTAGAAGCTCCCTCTCTCTCTTATTCTCTTCTCTTCTCTTCTCTCTTCCCCATTAGGGTCGGCGCCCCTTAATAGGATTAGGGCCGACTCCCCTTCATCCCACCTAGGGTCGGCGCTCCCAGCACACCCTAGGGTGGTTGCCGTGAGCTATCAAGAAGATGGAGAAGCCAACCAAGAAGAAGAAGAAGCGGATCACATCTTCTTCCTTCTCGGAATTCGATTCCGATTCTTGGTGGTTAGTTTCCATTCTTTTCTCTTGTTGTTCTAGTTGTGCTTTTAGAGAATCTAGTAGTTCTCGTCGGCACAAAACTCGTGGCTTTGCGAAGTCATCCTGAAGAGAACTCGGCGTGGACGCGAATAGAGGCGAAGCTTCCAAGGGACGCTACGGTTGGATCTCGTCCCTTTTCTTCGAGTTACGCGAGGTACAAAGTAAATTAGTTTACTTTTCCACAATGTTTTAATTTATGATTACGTCCACACATCATAAGGTCGCATGCTAGATACGTGGTTAAAATAATTTGTGAAATTATTTTATGCTAATTCTTCCGCTGCACATAAAATTTTAAAATATTACGAACCCGTATCCTTGTCAACATGCACCCGGTCCCAACACCCCCCCCTCTAGCATGCCAGTCGATCCATCAGTTGGTATCAGATCGAGGACCGCTCTTGATCGGACTAATCGCCGAGGGAGCACACGCTAGAGGAAGAAGAACATGGAAGATAAATTTGGGGACTACATCTACACTCCGCCGACCTACGACCATGAGAATTTCGGATATTGGAAAGCGAGAATGGAGGCATGGTTCGGAATGGAGTGAGACCTTCGAATCGCGCTTGAAGAGCCCTTTGAGATTCCAAAGGATAAGCATGGGAAGAGGCTTAGACCTAGGTATTGGAATCAAGAGAAACAAGAACGAACAAGGGCAAATGAAAAGATAATGGGTATATTGATTGATATTGTGCCTAACAAAATTTTGAGTTGTGTAGGGGCATACCAAAATGCATGTGAATTGTGGAGCAAATTGAAAGAATATCATGAAAGTCCTACACAAGGTCAAATGAGTCAAGGAGAAGAAGAAGAAAAGGAAGTATCTACATCTTCAAGTGAGGGCGAGAGTGAAAGATCATCAACCTCCTTAAGAGAAGAAGAGGAGGTATCGATTTCAAGAATTGAGGGGGAGGAGAGATCTTCAACCGCACTGGATCAAGAGGAGGCATCCACATCATCAAAGGTTGAAGAAGAAGTTAACCTAGCCTCTACCTCCACCAAAGCCAAGACCAAGGACCATATTACAAGTTTTCGTTGCAACGAAAAGGGGCACTATAAGGATAAGTGTCCAATTGGTAAGAAAAAGGAGGTACTCTCTACACTCATTTCAATTCCATTTAAATCTAACATGAAGTGTAGGATTGGGGAAGCCCACGAGAAAAGGAAGAAAATCCGATGTCTTTACGTGTGGAGAGATGGGGCACTTTCACACCAAGTGTCCTAGAAAAGGTGAGCTAAAGAAAATGGAGCACTTGAGGAGATGGGAGAAAGAAGAAAGGAAGAAGAGAAGAAGCCCACATCAAGGAGAAACTCCAAAGGTAAGGAAGGTAACTTCTAACCTTAAGCCAAAGTTTAATTCAAATTTAAGTTTCTCTAAGCATAATAAAAATGGAATTAATCATTCATCCATGCATGCTAGAAATCATGAAAACTGTTTACTTGTGCACAACTTTGGATTTAGATATAATGATAGGACTAGGGTTAACAAGGTAGATCATAACCCTAGGAAAATCATGCATCATGAGCCCAAGACCTCTAGACCTAAGGATCATGACACTAATCCCAAAAAGGGGAGGAATGTGCCTAGAAAGGAGGTTAGGCCTAGGAATGTCCAAGATGGACATATGGGTTCTAGGGTTAAAACTCTAGAAAGGGAAAATCAAGCCTTGAGGGCAAGGCTTGATACATTAGAAAAGACCCTAGAAAGATTCACGGTTGGATCTAAGGGCTTAGACATGGTGTTGGGAAGTTTGAAACCCAATTATGATGGATTAGGTTTGGGATACCGATCTAAGACCTCTAAGGCCAACAAACAGAAGTATGCTGGGAAAGTATACAATTATGGCAAGGAGGGAAAGTCCAAGGATGGCAGGAGGATGCCACTTGAGGGTAGGAGGAACAACTTAACCAAGGACAAGGTGTCCAAGGTTAAAAAGGTCCATTTTTTAGGCCAAGAATCAACGGTGGCATATCGGTGTGGTCTAGTGTGGGTTAAGTCACCTAGAGAGGTGGCTGGGGCTCAGAACTCAAGGGGGAGCTCTAGATGTTAGTGATATGAGAAAAGTGTCCTAAGACAATCGCCTTATGATTGTAATCATTTATTCTAATAAATGAATATTCACTATTTGAGTATACATCTTTATGTATTTGATTGAGATCTTAAACTCATTTACTGAATGTCCGCAATACAATTCACAGCATGAGAGAATTTGTGATGAATTCACAACTAGTGATTATCTCTACATGTGCAATTGTGAAGTATTGAAATTGTCCCTAGTCGATGAATTGATAAATACGGACACTATCAATTCTGTTGAGAGTAGCATGGGTTATTCTCTAATCAGCTGATTCTCGCTGGCTGGTGACATTGGGATGTCCGGAGATAAACATGAATGTTAGTTAAGGGAACTAGTTCATTGGAGTGACTGGCTGTAAAACTTCATATGGTAGTCTATATATAGATATGTCAATGAAGTTCATACTGCAGCTTAAGTGCGATGTTCCATTGACTTGCGGTGTTCAAGTCATCTTGGTCATGGAGACTTATACTTTGACATCTTAAGCAAGCATCTCCAAGGAGGTGTGGACCTAGGATGATTGGGTATAAGCCGAAGTGCCCGAAGATGTTTGAACAGCCTACAAAGGATTCACCACTCCTTGCGAGGAGATGTATACCCAAGGCCTATCGTCGGATTGTTACTCGAAGCCTCTGGCCAGAGCATGACATGTTCAGAGTATGAATCTCTTAAATACATGAGAGTAATTAAAATCCATAGGACGAGAAAACGTACTTGGGCTAGGTGTGACGTAGTCAGCCTAGTGGGGACTGACACACATAGACCATGTCCTGAACCAAGTGGGTATAAGATGGTGAAGGGAATGAGGCACGATTCATTATAGCTGCTGAAGGGTTTCAGAATAGTTTCTGAGGTCAACCGTTGATCTTTCGATTAATTGGGGATCATGATGTACTACTAGGTGCCACTCATGATCGTTCTATAATTGGTTAATTATAGACGGCCAACATAAATCGAAAGCCTATTTAGTCACACGCACTACGAGTAATCCGAGGGATTTAAAACGAGTTGAAAATTAGATTTTCCAATCAAGAGAGATTAGGTTTGGTTGAGCCAAACGATAAGTCGAATCTGAATTTATCAGAGACGCATCGGAAGCGTAAAATGGCTAAGTCCTTTGAAGACTTAATAGATGAATTAAATGAGTTTAATTCATTGGGGCGTGGCTTGGATGGGCCGGCCAAAGAGGGTCTCCATCCTCTTTGCTTGGCCGGCCACAACAAAGGGAGAGAACCAAGTTTTTGGTTCAATTTATAAAATAAACCAATTGTGTGGTTTGTTTTATAAAATTATGGATGATATAAATTTTTATATAATAAACCAAGGTTTGGTTTATTTTTCATGGAAATTAAAATGAACCATGGATTGGTTTATTTTATTTTATAAAATCAATCATGGATTGATTTACCATGGTAAGAAAATTTATTCCATAAGAAAAAAGGAGACTTGGTCCCATTTTTATCATGAATTAAAATATGATAAAACTTGGCATGATGGAATAAGTCATAGAAAATTTATTCCATAAGAAAAAAGAGACTTGGTGGTTGAGAGACCACTATATAAAGGACCCAAGGCAAGGCTTGGAAATCAATCGAAGTATTCTTGCCTGGGCTCTCTCCCTCTCCTCCCTTCTTTCTCTTGGCCGGCCACAAGGCTCTTCTCCCTTCTTCTTGCCGTGAGCACAAGGAGAAGCACCGAGGCGACAAAGTTCTTCCGTTGGAACGATCTTCCTCTCCGGCCATTGTCACCTTGGGATTGGGCGCAAGTCATCTTCCTCCTTCTCGCCGGAATTGTGATTCCGGCCAATCTTGGTAGTGAGTTTTTTCGATGTGATTACTTCTCTCTTGGTTTTCTTGTCGCGTTCTCGGAGAATCTAGTAGTTCTCGAGAACACGAAACTGTGGCTTTGCGAAGTCATCCCGAAGATACTCGGCGTGGACGCGAATAGAGGCGGAGCTTCCGAGGGACGCTTACGGTTGGATCTCGTCCCTTCCTTCGAGTTACGCGAGGTAATACGTAAATTAGTTTACGTTTCTACAAAATTTTAAATATATGATCATGTCTACACAAGATAAAGTTACATGCTTAGATGTGTGGTTAAATAATTTGAGAAATTATTTATGCTAAACCTTCCGCTGCACGTAATTAATTTTTAAAAATTACGAACCCACATCCATGTCAACATGCACCCGGTCCCAACAGTGGTATCTGAGCCGGTTAGTGTTTGACATAATCATATAATTGTTTTTGCGGAAAACTTTGTCATGATCTCAATTTTGAAAAATTTTTCAATTATGGAAACTTTCCAATTATGGTAAATTTCCGATTTAGGAATTTCAAGGTTTGGAAATCCTCATGAAATTTCGCAAACTTTTGAAATATCCCTGTTTCTGAAATTTTATGATAACTGTGAAAGCTTTCCATTTTTGGAAACTTTTCAATTTTGGAAAATTTTCAATTTTGGAAATACGTAAGTTTTCTTTGTACCAGAAACTTACAATTATTCTGAAAACCTTTTATTTTTGAAAACTTTCCATTTATGGAAAGCTCACAATTTTGGGCACTTTCTTTCAAGAAAGTCTAGACAAATTATGGCAATATTAATTGGCATTTAAATTCATAATTGGAAATTAAATTATTTACAAAATTCTTTATTTTGGATTGAGCCTCGGGGAGCCGTCCAATTTAAAGTTAGTTGTTATAATTAAATTTCCTAAATTGAATTTAAACTGTCAAATGTTTAATTTGGATTGAGCCTCGGGGAGCCGTCCAAACTATATTATCAATAAATTTTTATTTTCGATTGAGCCTCGGGGAGCCGTCCAAATTAAGTTATTGATATTAATTTTCCATAAATATAATATGTGATCAAGTCTTAGAAATTTTTGAGGTGATTCTCAAACGATAATTTTCTTATTTGATTTATGAGGTGATGCTCTTACATATTATTGTCTTCAAAATTAACTAGGAAAATTGTTTCCTATAGAGTATATTTCCTTAAATAAGATTTTCATTAAAATAATATGTGGTTGAATTAAGGGAATCTGTCTCTTAATTTAATATGATTTGATTTAGAGAAATCAAAGTCTTAAACATATTATTTCCGAAATTGATTATGATAATTTAGGAAATTATTTTCCAAAACAATTCCTTGAATAAAGTATGAAATTAGAATTAGGAAATCCGGTTCCTAATTCAATTAATGAGACTTGATAAATTAAGCCACATACATACTTTATTAAGGAAATCGTTAGTACATGACATAATTATATGTCATGAATGTGCTTAAAAGAAAAAGATGAGACCCAAAACCCTTACAAAATATTAAGGCCAACACCTTCCATTAATATGGTTAGAACCGGAGTTTTGTTTCTCGTTTGGGTTGATGGACACTTCCATGCCCGGCTTGAACCTCAACATGTTCAAACCATGGAATTAGTTTATGATTAATATAGTTGGAGTCAGAGGTCAATCCTTAGTTTTGGTTGTTGGACACACCCAAGCCTGACTAAACGGTTGAATAAGCTTCAACCATATTAAAACTATTTCTTGATTAATCGGTCAGCCTTAAGCTTGGAGCATCGATTTGTTGTGCCACAGCCAAGGTCGATGTAAAGAGAGGTGCAGTTGAGTGCTATGTGTATTGTTGCATACTTGTTAATGAGTTAACAACCCAATGATTTATGTAAACATTCAATTAGTTGATAGCATAATGTGATAGTTACATATGTGTAATATGTAATTGGTATAATTACCTACCTTCATAGCTAAGAATAACTTGATGGACTCGAGTCATGGTTGCTCTTATCTATGGTTGGATATCAACCTATTTGGAGATGTTCCTACGATCTCCCGAATTGATAAAAAGGGTTATTCAATTCAAAAAATAAATAGGATTTAATTAATGTATATTGATGCATTCTTTATCATTCTCATCACATAACCTCAATTTGTATTTCTAGGATAATCACCTGATCATGTCTTCTCTAAATTTGCGTTCTATTTTGGACACCAATAAGTTAACTAAGGACAAAAGGATTGAAAAGGCACCAAAAGACACTTGCCATCACTGCAGCAAGGAGGGCCACTGGCGAAGAAACTGCAAGGTTTATCTTGAGTCCTTGAAGAAGAAGGCATCCGATGCCCCATCCTCTTCAGGTATCTTCGTTATTGAATGTCACTCTATTTCCTCGTACACCTGGGTACTTGATACTAGGTGTAGCTCACATATATGTAATGGCATACACGGGCTAAGGAATAGAAGAAGACTCGTCAAGGGAGAAGCGAATTTGCGAGTTGGAAATGGAGCAAAGATTGCTGCTATTGCCATCGGAACATATTTGCTAAAGCTCCCTACTGGACTTGTCTTAGAATTGGATAATTGTTATTTTGTTCCTTCGTTAATAAAGAACATTGTATCTATTTCATGCTTGAATGAAAAGGGTTACCATTTAACTTTTAGTAACAATTGTTGTTACATAACTTTAAATGGTGTTCTTTATGGGACCGGAACTTTATGCAATGGTATCTACACGTTAGATTTATCCGGTGACGTTTTCAATATCGAAGTTAGCAACAAACGTGCTCGAATAGATAATCAAACAGACTCCTATACGTGGCATTGTCGTCTTGGCCATGTAAGCAAGAAACGCATGACCAAATTATACCGATGTGGAATTCTGGAATCATTTGAACCTGGTTCATTTGATACATGCGAATCATGCTTAAAAGGCAAGATGACCAAATTACCCTTTTTCGAAAAAGGTAAACCAGTGGGAGAATTGCTTAGTTTAATACATACTGATGTATGTAGACCAATGTCAACTCTTGCACAAGGAGGCTATAGCTACTTCATTACCTTTATCGATGATCACTCACGATTCGGGTATGTGTTCTTAATGAAACACAAATATGAAGCTTTTGAGAAATTCAAAGAGTTCAGAAGTGAAGTAGAGAAACAGCTTGGCAAAAGTATTAAGATACTTCGATCCGATCGGGGTGGTGAATACTTAAGTCAAAAGTTTCAAGATTATCTTAGGGACAATAGGATATTGTCTCAATGGACTCCGCCATATACACCACAGCATAATGGTGTATCTGAGAGGCGTAACCGAACCTTGATGGACATGGTTAGATCTATGACGAATCATGCAACTCTTCCAAAATCCTTTTGGGGCTATGCGCTTAAGACAGCTGTTTACTTGCTAAACAGAGTCCCGACCAAGGTAGTCTCTACTACTCCATATGAGACATGGAATAGTAAGAAACCTCATTTATCTCACCTAAAGATATGGGGTTGTCCTGCTTATGTAAAGCGGACTGTATCAGACAAATTGTATGCTAAGTCTGATAAATGTCTATTTATTGGATACCCTAAGGAAACGAAGGATTACCAATTCTATCATCCATTGGAACAAAATGTGTTTGTTTCAAAGCATGCTGTATTTCTAGAAAAAGAATTTCTTTTACAAGAAAATAGTGGGAGTAGCATTGAACTTGATGAAGTTCAAGAAACTCCAATAGACATTACAGAGACACCTAGTCTAGACCCACAACCAATAACTCATAATGATGAGCTATCAGTTGAACCTAAAACAACACCACTTCTTCGTAGGTCTGATAGGACACGCAATATTCCAGAGAGATACGGATTTCTCATAAGTGAATCGAACGACGTGTTACTCATTAACGATGACGAACCTATCAGTTATGAAGATGTTCTGAAAAATTCAGAAAGGGATAAATGGCTTGAAGCCATGAAGTCGGAAATGGATTCCATGTACAAAAATCAAGTATGGGACTTGGTTAACCCACCTGAAGGGATTAAGCCCATAGGGTGCAAGTGGGTTTTCAAGAAGAAAACCGACATGGAAGGTAATGTTGTTACCTTTAAGGCTAGATTAGTGGCAAAAGGATATCGTCAGAAACAAGGAATTGATTATGACGAAACCTATTCACCAATAGCTATGCTTAAATCCATTTGGATGCTCCTGGCCATAGCAGCTCATTATGATTATGAGATATGGCAAATGGATGTGAAAACAGCTTTCCTTAATGGGATCAACCTTTCGAAGTCTATGTGTTCGTGCATAGAAGACGAGAGGATTTGCATGAATAAGATTCCTTATGCATCCGCGATAGGATCTATCATGTATGCTATGTTATGTACTAGGCCCGATGTATCGTATGCTCTGAGCGTCACAAGCAGATACCAGTCTGATCCAGGAATGGATCATTGGGCGGCTGTCAAGACAATCCTCAAGTACTTGAGAAGAACTAAGGATGTGTTCCTAATATATGGAGAAGGTGATATGATAATACGTGGGTATACAGATGCCAATTTCCAGACAAATAAGGATGACTCCAAATCTCAGTCCAGATACGTATTTATTTTGAATGGAGGCGCAATAAGTTGGAAGAGTTCTAAGCAAGACACCGTAGCAGATTCTACCACGGAAGCGGAATATATTGCAGCTTCGGAAGCAGCATAGGAAGCAGTCTGGATCAAGAAGTTTGTCTCAGAACTTGGTATGGTTCCAACCATTGATGAAGCAATACCGGTTTATTGCGACAACAATGGAGCTATTGCACAAGCGAAGGAACCAAGGTCTCATCAGCGATCCAAACATGTGCTTCGCCGCTATCATCTGATCAGAGAGATTATAAGGAGGAATGATATACAAATTGAGAAAATTCCCACCGAAAGGAATTTAGCGGATCCTTTAACTAAGGTCTTGCCTCAAAGCAAGTTTGAGGGTCATGTTAGAGCCTGTGGTATTGGATACCGTAGCGATTGGCATTAGGCCAAGTGGGAGTTTGTTAGTGATATGAGAAAAGTGTCCTAAGGCAATCGCCTTATTATTGTAATCATTTATTCTAATAAATGAATATTCACTATTTGAGTATACATATTTATGTATTTGATTGAGATCTTAAACTCATTTACTGAATGTCCGCAATACAATTCACAGCATGAGAGAATTTGTGATGAATTCACAACTAGTGATTATCTCTACATGTGCAATTGTGAAGTATTGAAATTGTCCCTAGTCGATGAATTGATAAATACGGACACTATCAATTCTGTTGAGACTAGCATGGGTTATTCTCTAATCAGCTGATTCTCACTGGCTGGTGACATTGGGATGTCAGGAGATAAACATGAATTCTAGTTAAGGGAACTAGTTCATTGGAGTGACTGGCTGTAAAACTTCATATGGTAGTCTATATATAGATATGTCAATGAAGTTCTTACTGCAGCTTAAGTGCGATGTTCTTTTGACTTGCGGTGTTCAAGTCATCTTGGTCATGGAGACTTATACTTTGACATCTTAAGCAAGCATCTCCAAGGAGGTGTGGACCTAGGATGATTGGGTATAAGTCGAAGTGCCCGAAGATGTTTGAACAGCCTACAAAGGATTCACCACTCCTTGCGAGGAGATGTATACCCAAGGCCTATCGTCGGATTGTTACTCGAAGCTTCTGGCCAGCGCATGACATGTTCAGAGTATGAATCTCTTAAATACAAAATAGTAATTAGAATCCGTAGGACGAGAAAACGTTACTTGGGCTAGGTGTGACGTAGTCAGCCTAGTGGGGACTGACACACATAGACCATGTCCTGAACCAAGTGGGTATAAGATGGTGAAGGGAATGGGGCACGATTCTTATAGCTGATGAAGGGTTTCAGAATAGTTTCTGAGGTCAACCGTTGATCTTTCGATTAATTGGGGATCATGATGTACTACTAGGTGTCACTCATGATCGTTCTATAATTGGTTAATTATAGACGACCAACATAAATCGAAAGCCTATTTAGTCACACGCACTACTAGTAATCCGAGGGATTTAAAACGAGTTGAAAATTAAATTTTCCAATCAAGAGAGATTAGGTTTGGTTGAGCCAAACGATAAGTCGAATCTGAATTTATCAGAGACGCATCGGAAGCGTAAAATGGCTAAGTCCTTTGAAGACTTAATAGATGAATTAAATGAGTTTAATTCATTGAGGCGTGGCTTGGATGGGTCGGCCAAAGAGGGTCTCCATCCTCTTTGCTTGGCCGGCCACAACAAAGGGAGAGAACCAAGTTTTTGGTTCAATTTATAAAATAAACCAATTGTGTGGTTTGTTTTATAAAATTATGGATAATATAAATTTTTATATAATAAACCAAGGTTTGGTTTATTTTTCATGGAAATTAAAATGAACCATGGATTGGTTTATTTTATTTTATAAAATCAATCATGGATTGATTTACCATGATAAGAAAATTTATTCCATAAGAAAAAAGGAGACTTGGTCCGTTTTTATCATGAATTAAAATATGATAAAACTTGGCATGATGGAATAAGTCATAGAAAATTTATTCCACAAGAAAAAAGAGACTTGGTGGTTGAGAGGCCACTATATAAAGGACCCAAGGCAAGGCTTGGAAATCAATCGAAGTATTCTTGCCTGGGCTCTCTCCCTCTCCTCCCTTCTTTCTCTTGGCCGTCCACAAGGCTCTTCTCCCTTCTTCTAGCCGTGAGCACAAGGAGAAGCACCGAGGCGACAAAGTTCTTCCGTTGGGACGATCTTCCTCTCCGGCCATTGTCACCTTGGGATTGGGCGCAAGTCATCTTCCTCCTTCTCGCCGGAATTGTGATTCCGGCCAACCTTGGTAGTGAGTTTTTCCGATGTGATTACTTCTCTCTTGGTTTTCTTGCGCGTTCTCGGAGAATCTAGTAGTTCTCGAGAATACGAAACTCGTGGCTTTACGAAGTCATTCCGAAGATACTCGGCGTGGACGCGAATAGAGGCGGAGCTTTCGAGGGACGCTTACGGTTGGATCTCGTCCCTTCCTTCGAGTTACGCGAGGTAATACGTAAATTAGTTTACGTTTCTGTAAAATTTTAAATATATGATCATGTCTACACAAGATAAAGTTGCATGCTTAAATGTATGGTTAAATAATTTGAGAAATTATTTATGCTAAACCTTCCGCTGCACGTAATTAATTTTAAAATTACGAACCCGCATCCATGTCAACATGCACCCGGTCCCAACACTAGAAGCCTTTGGGATCTATGGTAAATGGATCTCAAGAGTTTTTCTCCTAGGAAATTAGGTGAAATGTGCCAAAAAGGGTTGGAAGGCTTAGGTAAGTCTTAATCCTAGATTTTGGCACATTAAAAAGAGAACTTAGGGAGAAAAAGATGAAAATGAGGTTATAATTGATAAAATTAGGTTTTAATGGATAAGAAACATATATATCAGTGATAGAAATGAACTATGATCAAGCATTGGAAGATACATTGAGGAGAAGTCTAGGTTAGAACTTTTGGGAGAAGTTTAAATGATACATTTTAGAGAAAGTTGAGTTTCATGCCAATTTTGGGATCCGGAGTACATTTGTTTGGAAACGTATTTTTCCCAAGTAGACATTGGCCCCACAAATCTCCACACGAAATTTCAGAATTTTTGGAGATTTGTAGAATTATTTAGGCATTACTGAAATTGGGCTGAAAACCTAAAAATCAGGTATCAGTCGACTGTCCTGGGGGCAGTCGACTGATCCGAGTGAATTTCAGCCTCGGGACCATTCTGTAAGGTTTGCCAGTCGACTGCCCCAGGGGCAGTCGACTGGTCTGTAGGTTTAAGGATAAAAGTCATTTTGGATGTTGAGAATTCAAAGGTAGATTATAGGATATGGCTTTAGGTTAAAAGTCTTGATTATAATTTCATATTCCTTGACTAGAGTGTTACCCCATGACTTAATGAGGTATTTTGAAAATCAAGGAAGTTTGATAAGTGATGTTAAGAGATAAGAAGAAGGAAAATTTCATCATATTAAGAATACCTATGGAAAAGGAAAGTATTGAGGATAATTTCATATGTGAAATGGCAATGAATGGAATTGGTAAACACATGGCATTTTGGTTAAATTTGAAAGTTGATACTACATGGCCATGTCTATGGAAATTAGAGAATTAAACCAAAGTCAAGCACATTTGATAATCCTGATCAAAACATATTTTTCTAGGATAGGGTATATGTAACGCCCGTGTTTTTTTTTTTTTTTTTTTTTTCAGAGTAGTGCGTTACTTATATTCTTCTTCCTATCCTTACTATTCCTACTTGGTCTAACTTATAGTACATGGCAGCGGAAACATCATGACACAAGGAATAGTAGATATATAAAACATTAATCTTTCTTAATATTCGTGTCTTAACATATTCGACTAAGTGACCAGTCAAGTTATAACATGCTTTCTTATTCATGATAATCTATCGACGGCCAAGTCACCATCACACACATCCAAGCCTCCTGCAGCTTCCCTTCTTTTAGTACGATCTGGGTTGATCTGTAACATAAGCAAACATCCTATAAGTATACACTTAGTAAGTCTCTTTCCTACTCGCTAAATCCGTACATCATAGCAAATCATACAACATAACACTCATGGCATATCATTCGTATAGCTCATATCATGCAGGGTATCACATTCATACATATTAACATATAGCATAGCATGAATTTCTTAGGCATACATACTTATCTTGCATAGCATGGCATGGACACAAACATGGTCATGAAATGAACATATCATCAGCATATAAATCTTCTTAACTTGAACTTTCTTAACATGACATTCTTAAGTGCATAATATGAATGAATGCATGAGTGGAATGCACAAGACATAAGGATGCTCTTTTGGAAAACTTAATACATAATACTTAAAAATACATTCTTGCTTGTGGGATCCCTGGCTTGTACCCTTGTATTTGCGCGCATACCCTAGTAGGATGCGAGGTAGCTAATCCCGACCTACAGGGCCCTCTTGCTAGGCTTACTCTCGTTCAGCCTAGGGACAGCTGCGGTAGTCCGGAACCGTGGATCCCTTTCGGGATCCGGTACTTGCCATTCTTTAAAATAAAATACTTACATGCATTCTTTTCTTTCTTTCTTGATGAATATTCTATAGACGTTCAGTCATTCTTCTTTTCTTTCCTTTCTTTCTTTCTTATTGAACGTACTATAGGTATTCACATATTCTTTCTTTCTTTCATAAAGAATGCAGACATTTCATTTATTCATAATCATGAATCCATACATAATCTTTCCTACTTTCATAAGGAATGCATAGTATACAACATATATAGTATGGCATTCATACAACATGGAGGTAAAGTTTATTCATTCATAAGCATGATTCCGTAACATGACTTTTCCTACTTTCATAAGGAATCCATAGCATACAACATATATAGCATAGCATTCATACAACATGGAAGTAAAACATACATAGCATGAGAAACCTTTCTTCATTTCTGTGGTTCATAACTTGTACTTACACCTGATCTGTAGCCCGATCGGTCTGGTGATCGATCAGGGCAACTACAGAAAGTTTCATCGACCTGTACACTCACCTGATCGGTCCCCAGACCGATCAAGGTGTAGTTTGATCGGTCTGTGATCGATCAGGGTATACATGGATGGGCTCTGTACGCTCCCCTGATCGGTCTCCAGACCGATCAGGGCATGGCCTGATCGGTCTCGGTGACCGATCAGGGTGTAGCCTGATCGGTCTGTGATCGATCAGGGTATACATGGATGGACACACAGAAGGTTCTGTACGCTCCCCTGATCGGTCTCCAGACCGATCAGGGCATGGCCTGATCGGTCTCGGTGACCGATCAGGGTGTAGCCTGATCAGTCTGGGAGACCGATCAGGATGCCCTCTGACCGATCAGGTACTCCCTGATCGGTCTGTGTAGCCTGAATCGTAAAGCACAGTAACATTGTAACCTTTTCCATGAACACAGAATATTTACGAACAATCGTAAGAACATCTACGAACAGAACATTTACGAACAATCATGATAACATCTACGAACAGAACATTTACGAACACTCGTAACGATTATGTTACAGGCGAGGAGACTTACTTCTTACGCTTAAGTTCCAAGGAGTGTTCGGCTTTTGGAGAAGAAAGCTCTTCCTCTCGTTCTGCTCCTTCCTTCTTTCTTTCCTGACTTCTCAAAGAACTGGGTTCTTAGGGTTCTGAAGGAAACCCTAAGTTTTGGTGGAAGGGAATCGAAAGTCTCGTTCCTTGCCGAAAAAACTCCCTTCGTCACTTCTCCTATTCTTTTATAGCGAACGAAGAGGCATGCGTCTCTCCGTTGGTGACTCTTCATCTTCATGAGTCTCTTCCCCTAATTTCCCCTTAACTAGCATTTCCCTTCTCCTTTTCTCAGCACTCCCCTGCTGGGTGAATTGGTTACATGGGCATACTTAAGGTTTGGTTCTTCATGAGGTTCAAGGTTCGATCCTTGGCACCCCCCTTTCTGCTTCATTTTCCTTTTTATTTTATTTCTTTCCTTAAGCCCACATAACCAATGCCTGTCTAGGGATGCTCATATTCACACATTTCATTCATAATATCAAAATGATATTAAATCTCATTTTATTATATTTTATGAATATAATAGTACTTTTACATAAAGGTACTTCGTATTCTTTTATTTATAAATTTGGGCATGTTCCCCTTCTTACATTATCTTTCTTGAGGAAAATTCGGGGCGTTACAATACACCCCCCCTTCTGAGAAGTTCGTCCTCGAACTTAAAACATTTCAGGATATTTTTGCTTTATGTCCTCTTCACGTTCCCAGGTAATTTCTTCAGATTGCTGACTTTGCCATAAGACTTTGACTAAGGGTACTTCCTTGTTCCTTAGTCTCTTGATTTGGTTCAGAATTCTCTATTGCAGCTTGCATATGGTGCAGCTGTGCAGGAGCCTTTTGATACTGCATCTGCTGCTGAACAGGTGTCGGTGCTTGGATAGGGCAGTTGTAGAACTTATGTCCCACTTGTCCGCATGTGAAGCACTTGTTAGTACCCACGCGGCACTCTCCAGGATGCCTATTTCCACACTTTGCGCACGGGTTATTCCTGGGCTTCTTATTTGCTGGGCTGCTTGTCGAATCGTTCCACTTCCTTGTGCTCGCATGCTGGGGCTGCTGCCCTCCTGATGGAGCCTGGTTCTTGTTCTCAGCTGATGTTTTCCTCTGCTGGTTGATGTTGTTCAGGTAATGCTCAGTGATCAAGGCACTGCTGACCAGCTCTTCGGCAGTCTGGGGTCTGTTAATTCCGCCGGCTACGTTCAGAGCTATTTCTGGCCGTAACATCTTCAGCATAAGACGGACCTTTTCCCTTTCCGTCTTGACTAATTCCGGACATAGGCGAGCTAATCGGTTGAACCTTTTGACTGCTTCGCTGACAGATAAGTTGCCTTGACGAAATTCCGTGAATTCGTCATAGTGCTTATTGGTGACCTGCAGGTGGAAGAACTCCTCGAAGAATTCCGTCTCGAAGTCTGTCCACTTCATCAGGTTCACGGGCCTCTTAGCCTTGACCCTCTCCCACCACATTCTGGCATCACCAGAGAGGCAGAATGACGCACACTTTATTTTCTCATGCTCCGGCCAATCAAGCAGTTCCATCGTACTCTCCAGAGTCTTAAACCAGGCCTGTGCATCCCAGGGCTCACAATTTCCGGAGAAGGATTCTGGTTTCAACCTCTGCCACTGAATTAGGTAGGCTTCCGGTCGCATTCCGGTGACAGGGCCTGTCAGGGGTGCTGAAGTAGCTGGGGGTGCTACAGGTATCACCGTCGGGTTAGGTGATGGAGGGGTAATAGTCCTCTGTTGGGCCATCAGAGTGTTGATGGTCTGTTGTTGTTCAGTGACCTGTCGCTGGAGCTCTGCGACTAGGTGCGTCAGGTCAGGCTGGGGTGCAGTTTCATTAGCTCTGGTGTTTCTTCTAGCCATGTTATCTTCACGAAGTAAACCATAGCTAGCATTAGATCATCTATTATTTCTTTCATACTCATATTCATGTAATTGTAACATTCTTTATTATTGATAGGGTTCTGTCCTATGTTCCCATTAACAAGGTATTTCTTTTCATCAAATCATATAAGGTAAGCCCTTTTTTATTTCTTTATTGGTTCGTACATCGTACAATATTACTTAACGAACTAGAGGGGCTAACATTATTCCCATAATAAGGAATATCATGGCAAGATTTGTCTCCCTCTCGTTCATCCAGGGTTCTGGAGTTTCAGGATCTTCTACGGATTCTACTGGTTCTTCTTCCAGTATATCCAGATCCTCCTCGTCTATCACGGGGTCCTCCTCCCACATATCGGGGTCTTCCTCGATCATGTCGGGGTCCTCCTCGATGTTCCCGATTTCTTCGGGATCTTCTTCATATTCTTCCATCATTTCCTACTCATATATATTTATCTTAAATCATTTCTTCTTAACACATGCAAGGTATTCTCCTAGTGTTAACCAAGGAAAGAATCATGCTTCCATATATCATAACTCATACATGCATGTCTAGAATCATATTTGCATAACTCATAAACCATAAACATAAAATAAGCAAGTATGAAATTTCTTACTTGGAAGCGGCAGGATGCAGGCTTGATGTGTGTGCGGTGAGATGGTAAGTTGGTAACCGCTCTGATACCAAACTGTAACGCCCGTGTTTTTTTTTTTTTTTTTTTTTTTTTTTAGAGTAGTGCGTTACTTATATTCTTCTTCCTATCCTTACTATTCCTACTTGGTCTAACTTATAGTACATGGCAGCGGAAACATCATGACACAAGGAATAGTAGATATATAAAACATTAATCTTTCTTAATATTCGTGTCTTAACATATTCGACTAAGTGACCAGTCAAGTTATAACATGCTTTCTTATTCATGATAATCTATCGACGGCCAAGTCACCATCACACACATCCAAGCCTCCTGCAGCTTCCCTTCTTTTAGTACGATCTGGGTTGATCTGTAACATAAGCAAACATCCTATAAGTATACACTTAGTAAGTCTCTTTCCTACTCGCTAAATCCGTACATCATAGCAAATCATACAACATAACACTCATGGCATATCATTCGTATAGCTCATATCATGCAGGGTATCACATTCATACATATTAACATATAGCATAGCATGAATTTCTTAGGCATACATACTTATCTTGCATAGCATGGCATGGACACAAACATGGTCATGAAATGAACATATCATCAGCATATAAATCTTCTTAACTTGAACTTTCTTAACATGACATTCTTAAGTGCATAATATGAATGAATGCATGAGTGGAATGCACAAGACATAAGGATGCTCTTTTGGAAAACTTAATACATAATACTTAAAAATACATTCTTGCTTGTGGGATCCCTGGCTTGTACCCTTGTATTTGCGCGCATACCCTAGTAGGATGCGAGGTAGCTAATCCCGACCTACAGGGCCCTCTTGCTAGGCTTACTCTCGTTCAGCCTAGGGACAGCTGCGGTAGTCCGGAACCGTGGATCCCTTTCGGGATCCGGTACTTGCCATTCTTTAAAATAAAATACTTACATGCATTCTTTTCTTTCTTTCTTGATGAATATTCTATAGACGTTCAGTCATTCTTCTTTTCTTTCCTTTCTTTCTTTCTTATTGAACGTACTATAGGTATTCACATATTCTTTCTTTCTTTCATAAAGAATGCAGACATTTCATTTATTCATAATCATGAATCCATACATAATCTTTCCTACTTTCATAAGGAATGCATAGTATACAACATATATAGTATGGCATTCATACAACATGGAGGTAAAGTTTATTCATTCATAAGCATGATTCCGTAACATGACTTTTCCTACTTTCATAAGGAATCCATAGCATACAACATATATAGCATAGCATTCATACAACATGGAAGTAAAACATACATAGCATGAGAAACCTTTCTTCATTTCTGTGGTTCATAACTTGTACTTACACCTGATCTGTAGCCCGATCGGTCTGGTGATCGATCAGGGCAACTACAGAAAGTTTCATCGACCTGTACACTCACCTGATCGGTCCCCAGACCGATCAAGGTGTAGTTTGATCGGTCTGTGATCGATCAGGGTATACATGGATGGGCTCTGTACGCTCCCCTGATCGGTCTCCAGACCGATCAGGGCATGGCCTGATCGGTCTCGGTGACCGATCAGGGTGTAGCCTGATCGGTCTGTGATCGATCAGGGTATACATGGATGGGCACACAGAAGGTTCTGTACGCTCCCCTGATCGGTCTCCAGACCGATCAGGGCATGGCCTGATCGGTCTCGGTGACCGATCAGGGTGTAGCCTGATCGGTCTGGGAGACCGATCAGGATGCCCTCTGACCGATCAGGTACTCCCTGATCGGTCTGTGTAGCCTGAATCGTAAAGCACAGTAACATTGTAACCTTTTCCATGAACACAGAATATTTACGAACAATCGTAAGAACATCTACGAACAGAACATTTACGAACAATCATGATAACATCTACGAACAGAACATTTACGAACACTCGTAACGATTATGTTACAGGCGAGGAGACTTACTTCTTACGCTTAAGTTCCAAGGAGTGTTCGGCTTTTGGAGAAGAAAGCTCTTCCTCTCGTTCTGCTCCTTCCTTCTTTCTTTCCTGACTTCTCAAAGAACTGGGTTCTTAGGGTTCTGAAGGAAACCCTAAGTTTTGGTGGAAGGGAATCGAAAGTCTCGTTCCTTGCCGAAAAAACTCCCTTCGTCACTTCTCCTATTCTTTTATAGCGAACGAAGAGGCATGCGTCTCTCCGTTGGTGACTCTTCATCTTCATGAGTCTCTTCCCCTAATTTCCCCTTAACTAGCATTTCCCTTCTCCTTTTCTCAGCACTCCCCTGCTGGGTGAATTGGTTACATGGGCATACTTAAGGTTTGGTTCTTCATGAGGTTCAAGGTTCGATCCTTGGCACCCCCCTTTCTGCTTCATTTTCCTTTTTATTTTATTTCTTTCCTTAAGCCCACATAACCAATGCCTGTCTAGGGATGCTCATATTCACACATTTCATTCATAATATCAAAATGATATTAAATCTCATTTTATTATATTTTATGAATATAATAGTACTTTTACATAAAGGTACTTCGTATTCTTTTATTTATAAATTTGGGCATGTTCCCCTTCTTACATTATCTTTCTTGAGGAAAATTCGGGGCGTTACAGTATATCCTAGCAAGTGTGCTTGCAAACCTTTAAGTTTTTGATTAGGTATTGTTGAGTTCTTTTTGTAGGACCGGTGCCGTCGATAGAGGGGGGGTGAATATCGACCATTAAAATCTTTCGGAGAAACTTTCAGATCTTCGTTCTAGATTCAGAGTTAGTAGCAGCGGAAAACACATAGAACGAAGAAAACAATAATACAGTGACACAGCGGGATTATTTACTTGGTTCCCAACCCCCCAGGGTCAGTACGTCCAAGGCCTATGTACTCGGCGTGAGTCCACTATTGGTCTCCTTTCTAGAATTTCTGGAGGCGGAGAAAAGCCATCTTACAGTGTATAATTACACGCAATAATATAGAAAAATTAAGTACGGTAATTAACAAAATGCAAACCAACAAGACAAGGATGAAGCTCGGCCAATCTGGACCTCCGAAGTGTCGCGCACCTCCTCCTGGAGCCTCCCGGTCGTAGAGCCTCATTTCTAGCGCGTTTTCGTCGGTCGAAATGATCAGAACAGTACTTGGAAGTCGTGTCTGAAGCAGAGGGGTCGAAGCCCCTTATATAGGCCTCCTGGGGGCGCCCCGGACGCTGGGGGCGCCCCGGATGACTTGGTCAAACTTTATCCCTGCGTCTACCTCGCCGCAGCTGATAACAGCTTTGACCAGGGCGCCCCGGATCTTCCGGGCGCCCATCTTGAACCCAGTCAGCACTTATCCACTGCTTCGTACTCGCAGCAATGAACCAATGTTGACCAGGGCGCCCTGGTGCATGAGGGCGCCCTGGTGCATGAGGGTGCCCTGGTTAGGGCCTTCAAGCTTGCTTTGTCTTCGGTTCTTGGTACCTGCAATATCCATAAACACAAAGAATAGATACATATAATATTGGTCTTAAGGACTTGGTTCTGACTTCGGATCTCCAAGAAACCCTAGGTCGAACCGGCACGAGTTCCTATCCCCGAGAACTCGCCCTTCACCTACTCCTTTCAGGAGATGGTTGCCACCTAGTCCTTCGGATGGACTTTTGCTTAGCCTTCGATTACTTCGGATCTCGAGACGCCCGTACCCCGACCCGTCTCTACTCATGTCCTTAGTCATCGCTCAGCTAAGTTGCTCAGTCCCTTGGACCAAGACTCATTACCTAGCAATCCTTCGCCAGGTGCCTAGCAGTCCTTTGCCAGGTCTTCATTCCCTAGCAGCCCTTCACTAGGTGCCTAGCAGCCCTTCGCTAGGTCTTTTATTACCAAGCGGTCCTTCGCCTGGTGCCTAGCAATCCTTTGCTAGGTCTTCTATGCCTAGCAACCCTTCGCTAGGTGCCTAGCAGCCCTTCGCTAGGTCTTCTATGCCTAGTAGTCCTTCACTAGGTGCCTAGCAGCCTTTCGCTAGGTCTTTAGGTTACGATACCTAGCAGCCCTTCGCTAGGTGCCTAGCAGCCCTTCGCTAGGTCTTTGGGTTATGATACCTAGCAGCCCTTCGCTAGGTGCCTAGCAGCCCTTCGCTAGGTCTTAGGGTTTCGATGCCTAGCTTAACTAGGACTTTTCTTCAGCTTTGGTTACTTCACTTTTGCTCCCTTTTGTCTATTCATTGTATCACTGACTTAAGTGTATTGTCAAACATTAAAACACTTAAAGAGGAATATCATTGATGCAACTTGCACCAACAATCTCCCCCTTTTTGATGTTTGACAATAACTTAAGTTAGATTGGTTTAAGGGGCTAACTTACCATCCTTGGGATCAAACTAAAACATGACCTTAGTTTTGAAAAACATTTTGATCAAATGGTCCTTTAGTAAGAATCCAAAAAAAAATTTCTAACTTAAGCACACCTCTCCCCCTTTGTCATACATCAAAAAATACAGAAATACTTGCGCCAACAAGGAGAGTATTTTGAAAATATTTAGTATAAAATTTTGAAAACATAGCATAAAACTAATACTTAAGTATTATGAGCTCAGAAAACTTTAGACAATATTTTGAAAAAATGTCGGATTTTTGAAGGTACAAATATTTTGAAAGATGATCATTGAAGCATGCAAGTACTTGCAAAATGTAAGTTATTTTTGAAGAAAGATCAGATTTTGAAAGATAATAAGTAATTTTTGAAAACATAATATTTGACTTTATTTGGTTAATTTTCCAGTCTGACACTATCCTGGGAACCCTTGTTGACTACAAGGACATTTTCCTAAGTGTCCTGGAAGTTTTCCAACCCAAGTAAATATTATATAAAAAAACAGATGAATTTTTGAAAATAATAGTATTTTTTTTTGAAAATTGATACTATTTTGAAAGAATACTTATGTTTTTAACAGGATTTGAAAATACCGCGCATGAAAACATTTGATATATTTAATAATTCTTTTAATTTGATCTCCCCCTAAACTTGACCTAGTCCTGGGAAGCTTGTTGACCACAAGTACTCTTCCTCTAAGTCTTAAGGGTTGATTCAAATTAAGGAAGTTATTTAATAATTTCAAAACAATTAATTTAACAAAATTGTTTCAGAAGTTTGATTTAGACTCCCCCTAAATCTGACACGTCCTAGGAGTCCATGTAGATTATGAAGTGGACTTTCCTCTGTGTCTTTAGGGTTTATCAAAATCAAACAAGACAGGTAATTTTACAACATAAATCTCCTTTTTTTTCGAAAAACACATGTGATAACGATTTAAAGCTTAATTTTCGAAAAGTATTTTCAAATAATAGTAATTTTTTAAGGTGCAAATTTTTGAATGAAAAGTACTCACCCTGTACCCGATACCGTTTGACTCTATCTAAGTGCCTTAAGGAACTTTAGTGTTGTCCTAAGAGGCTTGTGTCTAATTGAGTGAGTCAAACAAATTTTTGAAAAGATATATTTTTGAAAAAATATATAATATATATAATCAATCAGACAAGCATGAATTCCATAAAAACATTATTATGTTGAAGCACTATTTTGAAAATATATTTTTATGAAAATATTCTAATAATTTTGAGAAACAATTTTGAAAAATATTTTTCAATTCATTAGTCCTTAACATCTCACCCATTTTAGATGTATCAATACAACAAGCATGGTTGCCTTATAGATGTATTGTGAGATGCTTGATTTATTTTTCTTAATTTATTAATTCTAAGATTTAATTGAAGCTTGTATTAGATTTGAATTTAACAAAGAATAATTTGAATTTGAAATTCAAAAATTGGCTTCCAGGTCTTGGCGAGGCACTAGGCCTTCTTTGGCCATAGCCTTATGGGATCATCCACCCTTTCCTTGACAAAGCCGTTTAATGAAGTTTCATTTTCAAAATTAATCTTTGAAAAAGTTCTGGTCTAACTAGTTTGGGTTTTGGATCGGTAGCTTCGGCTAGTTTCACCAGTCTAAAGAGACCAAGTGAACTTGATCTTATTAGAATTGGCTTCCCTAACGTACTATCATCTCACCGCCACCCAATACTAGGTTGATCAAGTTTCAATTATTCTTTTCATATAGCCGTTCTAATATATGCATAAAATTTAAATATGCATGACATATCATATATTTTAAAAGAATAGCAAATGTATGTCATGGCAGTTATGCATGAGTCAAACAAGTCAAATAATTTTATTTAAGTTTCTAAAATGTATCAAATTCCTGATTTGATACATGTCGAGTGAACCCGCGAATATGTCAACCCACTTTGACATATTTAATGTTATTAATTTTAATTGTTACACTTTGGGTAAAATTTTATTTTAGTTTGAGTTTAAGTTATTTAAGATTTTAGTTGGATTCAGGTTAATTACGAATTAATTGAGGTTGAATTAATTAGAAATTAATTGATTATTATTAAACTTAAATTAAGTGAAGTTTTAATTTGGATTCAACTTAATTTTACTTTGAATTAAATTGATTTAATTAAGATTTAATTTAGGTTTAATTTGAATTTAATTGAATTATTTGAATTAATTCGAATTTAATTGAATTATTTGAATTAATTCGAATTTAATTGAACTTAATTGAATTATTTAAATTAATTAATTCAAATTTAATTAAGATTTAGTTTAAATTTAATTAGGATTTAATTAAGATTTAATTTGAATTTAATTAATATTTAATTTGAATTTAATTAATATTTCATTTGAATTTAATTTGAATTTAATTAATATTTAATTTGAATTTAATTAAGATTTAATTTGAATTTAATTAATATTTAATTTGAATTTAATTAATATTTAATTTGAATTTAATTAAGATTTAATTTGAATTTAATTAAGATTTAATTTGAAATTAATTTAAGTTTTAATTTGAAATTAATTTAAGATTTAATTTGAAATTAATTTAAGATTTAATTTGAAATTAATTTAAGATTTAATTTGAAATTAATTTAAGTTTTAATTTGAAATTAATTTAATTTCGAATTAGGATTTATTTTAATTTAATTTGAATTTTTTTTTAGGTTATAATGATTAATTAATAATTGTGGGTTTAAATTTATCATTTTCATTATTTCAAAAATTTCTTCTTCATCTTTATCTTTCTTTTCAAGTTTTTCTAATAATTTTGATTTATTTGAATTTTTGTAATTTTTATTGATTATGGCCTTTATCTTAGAAAATTCTATATCCTCCTCAAGATTAGATTTTTCAATATTCTCATGGTAAGTGGAGTAAATTGGGCCACTAATTAATGTTTTGTAATAATCTTCAATATTATCTATAATTAAATTATTATCTAGAAGAAAATTATCTTCATTATCCTTGGAATTATCCTCAGATATATTTTCAATATTTTCCAGACATTCAGAATTAATCTCTAGATTATCCTTAGAATTAATTTCTGGATTATCTTTAAGATTTTCAGATTCAGATTCAGATTTGTACAATGGATTTTCAAATTTGAATCTGTAATTATCTAAAGAATTTTCGGATTTAGAATTATCCTTAAGATTTTTGAATTCATATTTATCCTTAGGATTTTCAAATTTGAATTCGAATTTATCCTTAGGATTTTCGAATTCGAATTCGGGATTAATTTCAGATTTAAAACTAGAATTAATTGTATCATTATCTGTAGAATTATCAGAGTTTATTTTAGATTTAATATCAGAATTAATTTTAGCAATTATTGAATTGGTATTAATAATTAAATAGTTAATTTTGGATATTTTAATCATATCCATATTTTCTAATTTTTCATGCAAAATATTTAATCTACAATGCAGTAAATTTAATTTTTCAGAAAAATTAACTGAATTATCTAAAGACAGTGCAGGAAATTGTAAGACTTTTGGAATGTAAATCTTACGTACCTTCGCCGGACACTTATTTTTGTAGTGCCCGTATTTCTCGCATTTGAAACATCTGATGTGATTTTTGTTTTTCCGGACTTCTGGCGCTGGTACCCCCTGTGCCGCCGGTGATGTAGACCGACTCTTACGAGTAGGGCACTGATTTTTGTAGTGCCCTCTCTCCCTGCACGTGAAACAAATAATATGCAATTTAAAATTAGACATTAAAAATAATGTACCTGATTCACCCCTGGGCTCCCCCTCAACTCCTGGCGTCTTTGCTCCGTCGGCGGTTAGTCCGGTGAAGAGCAACTTGGCTCTGATACCAATTGTAGGACCGGTGCCGTCGATAGAGGGGGGGTGAATATCGACCGTTAAAATCTTTCGGAGAAACTTTCGGATCTTCGTTCTAGATTCAGAGTTAGTAGCAGCGGAAAACACATAGAACGAAGAAAACAATAATACAGTGATACAGCGGGATTATTTACTTGGTTCCCAACCCCCCAGGGTCAGTACGTCCAAGGCCTATGTACTCGGCGTGAGTCCACTATTGGTCTCCTTTCCGGAATTTCCGGAGGCAGAGAAAACCCGTCTTACAGTGTACAATTACACGCAATAATATAGAAAAATTAAGTACGGTAATTAACAAAATGCAAACCAACAAGACAAGGATGAAGCTCGGCCAATCTGGACCTCCGAAGTGTCGCACACCTCCTCCTGGAGCCTCCTGGTCGTAGAGCCTCGTTTCTAGCGCGTTTTCATCGGTCGGAATGATCAGAACAGTACTTGGAAGTCGTGTCTGAAGTAGAGGGGTCGAAGCCCCTTATATAGGCCTCCTGGGGGCGCCCCGGACGCTGGGGGTGCCCCGGATGACTTGGTCAAACTTTATCCCTGCGTCTACCTCGCCGCAGCTGATAACAGCTTTGACCAGGGCACCCCGAATCTTCCGGGCGCCCATCTTGAACCTAGTCAGCGCTTATCCACTGCTTCGTACTCGCAGCAACAAACCAATGTTGACCAGGGCGCCCTGGTGCATGAGGGCGCCCTGGTTAGGGCCTTCATCAAGCTTGCTTTGTCTTCGGTTCTCGGTACATGCAATATCCACAAACACAAAGCATAGATACATATAATATTGGTCTTAAGGACTTGGTTCTGACTTCGGATCTCCACGAAACCCTAGGTCGAATCGGCACGAGTTCCTATCCCCGAGAACTCGCCCTTCACCTACTCCTTTCAGGAGATGGTTGCCACCTAGTCCTTCGGATGGACTTTTGCTTAGCCTTCGATTACTCCGGATCTCGAGACGCCCGTACCCCGACCTGTCTCTACTCCTGTCCTTAGTCATCGCTCAGCTAAGTTGCTCAGTCCCTTGGACCAAGACTCATTACCTAGCAATCCTTCGCCAGGTGCCTAGCAGTCCTTTGCCAGGTCTTCATTCCCTAGCAGCCCTTCGCTAGGTGCCTAGCAGCCCTTCGCTAGGTCTTTTATTACCAAGCGGTCCTTCGCCTGGTGCCTAGCAATCCTTTGCTAGGTCTTCTATGCCTAGCAGCCCTTCGCTAGGTGCCTAGCAGCCCTTCGCTAGGTCTTCTATGCCTAGTAGTCCTTCACTAGGTGCCTAGCAGCCCTTCGCTAGGTCTTTAGGTTACGATACCTAGCAGCCCTTCGCTAGGTCTTTGGGTTATGATACCTAGCAGCCCTTCGCTAGGTGCCTAGCAGCCCTTCGCTAGGTCTTAGGGTTTCGATGCCTAGCTTAACTAGGACTTTTCTTCAGCTTTGGTTACTTCACTTTTGCTCCCTTTTGTCTATTCATTGTATCACTGACTTAAGTGTATTGTCAAACATTAAAACACTTAAAGAGGAATATCATTGATGCAACTTGCACCAACACTTTTTGGCACTAGGGATAAGGTTGCTTGGGGGCAATCCTTTAATGGTGGCCAAGGGAGAAGAACTTGGAAGTTAGGTTGGGTAGAACTTAACTTGAGTTTATGGTGTCAAGTTGGGTAGAACTTGACCTTGGAAGAATGGAAATTGGGAGAAGGCATAGGTTAAGGGAGAGGTTGCCTCCTTGTTTGCCTTGATTTTCATAGAAAATTTTTTGGATTTTGTTTCAAACTTGGGAATGGTGATAGATACATTGTGGAATGTATTTTTCCCAAGTAGGTATAGGTACCACAAAATTCTCCACTAAATTTGGGAATTTTTGGAGAATTGTGGAATGTCTGGCGCATTTCTGAATGTGGCCTGAAAAAGCTGAATTTCAGAGTATCAGTCGACTGCTAACAAGGGCAGTCGACTGGTCAGGGCTGGTGTGGGTATCCAGCAGCTGACTTGGGTTTTAAAGATGGAAAACAAGTGTATGGAAGGTTAGTACACATTGTTTATGATCATTGGAGATTAAAAGAACTAATAATTGGGATATTATTGGGGTCTTTTTGATGTATGGCAAAGAGGGAGAAGTTTGGGTTTAAGTTGGGAAATCAAACTTATCTTTGCTAAAAACCCTAGGTTTAGGGGGAGTTGAGATTAAGGGGGAGCATGGTTGCTCCATTCTTGGCGTAAGGGGAACCTTGGAGAGGTTCTTAAAAAGTCTTTGTAAGTCCAATGTAGGGGGGAGCTTGGGAGAAGCTTTAAAAAGCCCATTTTGATGAGAAATTCCTAACTTGAGGGTTAGGTGTGTAAAAGTCCTAGCTTGGAGGGCTAGGTGTGAGAAAGTCCTAACTTGGGGGTTAGGTGAGAAAAAGTCCTAGCTTGGAGGACTAGGTGTAGAAATTCCTAACTTGGGGAGTTAGGTGTGAAAAGTCCTAGCTTGGAGGGCTAGGTGTGAAAATTCCTAACTTGGGGAGTTAGGTGTGGGATGCCTTGGGATAGGATCCAGTGTTGCATTGCATATGTATTCATTTAGCATTGTTTTTGCTATTGACTACTATTTTGCTTTCCCTAACTTAAACGTATTGCCAAACATCAAAAAAGGGGAGATTATACATTAAAAAGGGAGAGATTATTGAGGTAATATGTGGTCCGGAGTGACCAAGTGTTTTGATGTTTGGGCAAAGGGTTTAAGTTAGGTTTCCCTTGTGTTCTTATATATGTATGTTGAGTGTGCAGGTTGTACAGGTTACACATATGGACTTGACTGGATGGCCTCAGTACGGTGAAGGGTGGCATGGAGGCAAGCTGAAGGCTTGCATGTGCATCCGAGGGACCTTGGAGAGCAGGGATGATGAGCTGATGGGCGCGGACTTCAAAGCATGCGTGAAGGATGGCATGGAGGCAAGCTGGAGGCTTGCGTGCATCCGAGGGACGGGAGCCGAAGATGAAGAGGGCGGACGGGAGCCGAAGATGAAGAGGGCGGACGGGAGCCGAAGATGAAGAGGGCGCGAAGGCAACAATCGAGGCTGCAGAGGAGGAGTCAGTCGAGTCATGAGGGTACGAGTGCTGTGTGATTGTACTCGGGAAATCCTAGGGTTTAAGTGTGGAGTGAAGTGTACTCAGGAAGGGTAACCTTAGGTAGGTGAGTAGACCAGTCAACTGGCCTGGGGGCAGTCGACTGGTAAAATTCACAGAAGGGTTCTGGCCGGGGACCAATCGACGGCCCTGGGGGCAGTCAACTGGTAGGTGGCTGGTGAGTTGGCTGACAATTCGAACGTTGAGGTGTAACGGTCGAATTTCAGTGATACCAGTCGACTGCCCTGGGGGCAGTCGACTGGTGGCGAGGGTTTCAGCCCGAATCCTATTTAAAGAGGACTTCGTGGTGGCTGAGATTCTTGATGAAACAAGCTTGGTTAAGGCTTGTTAGTAGTCTCTTGAGTCCAGATCGTGTCAAGGTGCTGTGGTGAGGTTTCTCCACCCACAAGGAGCGACGAGGCTAGCCGGAGGTTATCCGGGGATTGATCCACCGACGGATTCTTGGATTAGTCACCCGTCCGGGGTGGATACCAAGTAAATTTCTGTTGTTAGCATTGTTCTTATTGTCTTTTGCATATTATTGTTTCCGTTGCACTAACAACCTTGTAGAGACGTCAACGAAAAAGTGTTATTCACCCCCCCTCTAGCACGCCAGTCGATCCATCAGGATCCTTATGTGAGGTCTTGGGTCCATCCCTCTTCCCCAGTCCCTCTTTATGCCTCTGAGCGCTGGAGGCCACCGAGTGGGCCTTCTCCATGTCTCCAGGGGATTCTCTCTAAGGGCCCTGGGCTGCTCCGTCCAGTCGCCCCACCAGGGTGATGGATCTTCTGGAATGCGAGGCGGAGACTCTGGGGATCTCCTCCCTGGCCGGACCCCCTGGTTGCGGGGCAGCCTGTTCGACTTGGTGCTGCTCCAGAGCTTCCTTGATGGTGTTAGCCACTAGGCGGTCAAGTTCCTATCTTGTGAGGGTAAGGGGTTGTCCCTCCGATCCTGCCATCGGTGCTCCTTCAAGTGCTTTATTAACTTCCCACAGATGGCGCCAAATTTGTTCCAGAAGGAGTCGTCAACGATGGCCAGTCACCGAGGTTCTGCCCATGTGGAAGTTGTTGCGCCAAGGAGGAACTTGGGATCCTGCGAAGTTAACACAAGCGTTAGGGGACACGCTGGCAGGGGTCCGGCGGAGTCTACTCCGACACCCAAGTCAGTAGGATGTTCGAAGAGTAATGGCAGTGAGAAAGAAAGATAGTATGTAGAATGAGAGAGTGTAACCCCCCTTACCGGAGGGGTGAGACTACCTTTTATACCGATGGCGGCAGGCTAGCCGTCCCCCCTTGGTCTGTGCCATGTCTCCGATATTTAGGCCACGTTTTCCCCTACTTTTGGTGAGCATGGGATATCCTTTGAAACGGTCTGCGCCGTTATCAGCTCTTGCCCGTTACGATATTCAGGGGTCGTGAAGACCTTTTCTAGCGGGGGTGCTTATCCGTACCCCGAGGGGAGTCCGTGTCTAAGGTCGATTATTGCGGGGGATCTACCCCTTGAGGCGAGCTCGGGGTTTTTATGTGCCACAGCTCCCGAGGTGCTCTCGGGGCCTATCCTCCCGGGGTGCTCCCAAGACAGATCTCCAGCTGCCTTTCCCGGGCCCGTCGCCTTTGGGGATTCCCGAGACCCAGGAAGGAAAGTTGTCTCAGCCTACCGTTGATGGGTCATGTAGCTTCTTTATCCTTCATCCTGGCCAGGGCTCATTCAACCCTATCACTATCTTTTCAAAAACACTTTAGTTTTTAAAAATAGAATATTCACATTTCCTAAAATATTTTTTTAAAATCTTTTCGTCTCTTGAACATCTTTGAAAACCATTGAAAAATTATTTGAGTTTGGCGAAATCTCCAAGACATATAAGAAAGTTTTCCTTGTGGTTAATAAGGTTTCCTAGGATTGTGTCAGATTGGAGAGGAATCCAAACTAAGAAATTATTATTTTTCAAAAATTAATTATATATATTGAAAATACTTTATCTTGATTGAAAAATCTCTAAGACACATAAGAAATTTTCTTGTGGTCAACAAGATTCCTAAGAATGTGTCAGATTTAGAGAAATTTAAATCAATAAAGTACTTATATTTTTAAATTTTACTCAAGTACTTAGCGTCCCTTAAAATATTTTCTGATAAAGGTACTTGGCTTTTTTTAATAAAAAGAAGATTTTTGAAAATTATGTTATCTTTAAAAATCTTAATTATTTTCAAAAATCGTATTATTGGTATAAATTTTAACTTAAAATCTTTGTTATTATCTTATATTTCTTTTTGATGTCTATCAAAGGGGGAGAGAGTACCTTAAGTTAGATTTTTTTTATTTCTCCCAAGTATTGACCTAAAACCCATAGAACAAAACCTAACTTATGATTATTGTCAAACATCAAAAAGGGGAAGATTATTGGTACAAAAAGCAAGCATCAGACATCAACAGTCAACCTCTAGTATTTCAATGTTTGACAATATACCAAGGTCTGGTCAAAGTGATCAAGGGTTAAGCCAAACAAGACCTAATGTTTGGTAGGGTAAACCCAAATTTGATCAGTTTGACCAAAGGGTTAGCAAAACAGAACCTGATGTTTGGTAGGGTGATCAAACCTAGATCTAACATGTATGATAATATACTGAGATTTGGTCAGTTAGAAAAAGGGTTAGCCAAACAGGATATGATGTTTGGCAAAGAACCCAGGGTTGGTCAGTTTGACCAAGGGATAAGCCAAACAGGACTTGATATTTGGCAAAGTGATTAAACTATCTGGACTGAGCCAAGTAAATCCCACGTGTTTACTGTGTTGTGTTTTTCCTTTATTATTCCGTTGTTCTACTAACAACTTTGATATTAAGCAAACGTACAAATGACGAAATTTTGGCAACGAAAATGAGAGTCGATATTCACCCCCGATCTATCAACGCTATCGATCCTACACTATCTTAAGAGTATTCTATATTGCTCTATTAGATCATTAAATGTCGTGTGTTTAATCTCCATCCTTCACTGATCCATTGGATTATTCCCCCATAGTGAACCATTTTGTCATTGCAATTAGGTTATCCTTTTGAACATAGTTCTTGGGATCTCCAATTTGCATAGGTTGGGTTTCCTTTGCACCAACATTTCTCATCTTCATTAAGCCCATCTCTCATGATAAACTTGCAACTAACTCTCTATTTAATACTTTGTTTAGTGGATTTGTTAGGTTATCTTTTAACTTCACAAAGTCAATAATGATAACTCCCATTATGAGTAGTAGTCTAATGGTATTATATCTATGACGTATATGTTTAAACTTACCATCATATAAATGGCTCTGTGCCCGACTAATTATCAATTGACTATCTCAATATATGCAAATTAATGACATCATTTTCGCCGTCTCATAACATCTTCTAAGAATTGTCATAGCCATTGAACCTCTTCATCACATTTGCCAAGAGCTACAAATTCAGATTCCATCATGGATTTGATTATTACAGTTTGTTTACAAGATTTTCATGAAATGGTTGCACTTCCCAAAGTGAATACATATCTACTTGTAGACTTTGAGTCTTTCATATCAGATATCTAGATCGCATCATTGTATCTTTCTATTACAACAGGATATCTCATATAATGCAATCTATATTCACGACTATACCTCAAGTACCTTAGTACTTTTATTTTTGGGGGTTGCAAGGTTGCAAACATAGTCCCACATTGAAAACATATGGGAAAAATCATAGGCTTATAAGAAAAAAGATATCTCCATTGGATGAGGCCTTTTGGGGAGAGCCCAAGAGCAAAATCATGAAGGCTTAGGCCCAAAGTGGATAATATCATACCATTATAGATATATCTAAATTCTTTTCGGTCCTAACAATTGGTATCAGAGCCAGGTTGGTCTTCATCGGACTAACCGTCGGAAGAAGCATGAGTTAGAGCCATGATCCAGATTTAACCAGGTGGGTTAAGCCTTGAATTAAAGAAAGTTTGGGCTCTCGTGTCTTGATCAAGAGGACCAGACACCAGGTAGAGAAGTCTTAGTTGCGGCTAAGCGATAAAGTCCTAGTAGGTCGAGTGGACCGAGGGGCAAAAAGTCCTGGTGGGTTGAGGATCAGACTTCAAACAGAAAGACTTTCCGCTTGAGGGGGGGCTTGTGGTCCTTTGTTTGAGGGGGGATTGTTGGGGTTGGAAGGTTGCAAACATAGACCCACATTGAAAACACATGGGAAAGATCATAAGCTCATAAGGAAAAAATATCTCTATTGGATGAGACCTTTTGAGGAGTGCCCAAGAGCAAAACCATGAGGGTTTAATTAGGCCCAAAGTAAACAATATCATATCATTGTAGAGATATCTAAATTCCATGAGAGGGGGGCCTGTGGTCCTTTGTTTGAGGGGAGGGGATTGTTGGCGTTGGAAGATTACAAATATAGTCCCACATTGAAAACACATGGAAAAGATCATAGGCTTATAAGGGAAAAGATATCTCTATTGGATGAGACCTTTTGGGGAGAGCCCAAGAGCAAAACCATGAGGACTTAGGCATAAAGTGAATAATATCATACAATTATGGAGATATCTAAATTCCTTTTGGTCCTAATTGCTAGTGATATGAGAGAAGTGTCCTAAGGCAATCGCCTTATGATGTAAACATTTATATTAATAAATGATAATTCACTATTTGAGTATACATGTTTTGTGTATTTGATTGAGATCTTGAACTCATCTACTGAATGTCCGCAATACAATTCACAGCATAAGAGAATTTGTGATGGGATCACAACTAGTGACTATCTCTAAATGTGCAATTGTGAAGTATTGAAAATATCCCTAGTCGATGAATTGATAAATACGGATACTATCAATTCTGTTGAGACTAGCATGGGTTATTCTCTAATTAGCTGATTCTCACTGGCTGGTGACATTGGGATGTCCGGAGATAAACATGGATGCTAGTTAAGGGAACTAGTTCATTGGAGTGACTAGCTGTAAGACTTCATATGGGAATCTATATGTAGATATGTCAATGAAGTTCTTACTGCAGCTTAAGTGCGATGTTCCTTTGACTTGCGGTGTTCAAGTCATCTTGGTCATGGAGACTTATACTTTAACATCTTAAGCAAGCATCTCCAAGGAGGTGTGGACCCAAGATGATTGGGTATAAGCCGAAGTGCCCGAAGATGTTTGAACAGCCTACATAGGATTCACCACTCCTTGCGAGGAGATGTATACTCAGGCCTATCGTCGGATTGTTACTCAAAACCTCTGGCCAGAGTATATCATGTTTAGAGTGCGAGTCTCTTAAATACATGAGAGTAATTAGAAATCCAAAGGACGAGAAAGACACTACTTGGGCTAGGTGTGACGTAGTCAGCCTAGTGGGGACTGACACATATAGACCGTGTCCTGAACCAGGTGGGTATAAGGTGGTGAAGGGAATGAGGCATGACTCATTAGAGCTGCTGAAGGGTTTCGGAATTACTTCTGAGGTCAAACCGTTGATCTTTCGATTAATTGGGGGTCATGATGTACTACTAGGTGCCACTCATGACCGTTCTATAATTGGTTGATTATAGACAGCCAACATAAATCGAAAGCCTATTTAGTCACACGCACTACGAGTAATCCGAGGGATTTAAAACGAGTTGAAAATTAGATTTTCCGATCAAGAGAAATAAGTCGAATCTGAGTTAATCAGAGGCGCAATGGAAGCTAAAATTGGCTAAGTCTTTTGAAGGCTTATTGGGTGAATTAAATGAGTTTAATTCACGATGGATGCGGCTTGATTGGCCGGCCAAGGAGGGTGCCAAACCCCCTTGGTTTGGCCGGCCACTTAAAAGGGAGAAAACCAATTAATTTGGTTTAATTAATAAAATAAATCTAGCGCGATTTGTTTTATAAATTATGGATAAATAAATTTGTATAAAGAAATTTATATAAATAAATTTATAGAAATTTATTTCTTTTTTTGGAAATTAAAATAATCCGTGGAATGGATTATTTTAATTTTATAAAATCAATTATGAATTGATTTTTCCATTAAAAGAAAAATTATAAATTTCTTATAAAATTTATTCCATAATTAAAGAAGAGAATTAATTGTTTTATTATAAAGTTAGTTATAATAAAACTAGGCCTAACGGAATAATTTATAAGAAAATTTATAAGATAAATTTCTTATGAAAATTAATTCCGTTAAAGAGGATAGCAAGGGAGAGGTTGCTATATAAAGGAACCAATGGCTAGCCTTCAATTCAAATCAATTGAGTTGATTAAGAGTTAATCCTCTCCCTCTCTCTCTCTTATTCTCTTCTCCTTCTCCCTCCCATCTAGGGCCGGCGCCCAACCTAGATCTCCTAGGGCCGGCTCACCTTCATTGTTCTCCAAGGAGTTGGCGTGAGCAATCTACACCAAGGAGAAGCCAACCAAGAAGAAGAAGAAGCGGATCACATCTCCTTCCTTCTCGGAATTCGATTCCGTTTCTCGGGTGGTTAGTTTCCTATCTTTTCTCTTGTTCTTCTAGTTGTGTCTTCGGAGAATCTAGTAGTTCTCGTCGGCACAAAACTCGTGGCTCTGCGAAGTCATCCCGAAGAGAACTCGGCCTGGACGCGAATAGAGGCGGAGCTTCCAAGGGACGCTACGGTTGGATCTCGTCCCTTACTTCGAGTTACGAGAGGTACTTAGTAAATTAGTTTACTTTTTCCGCAAAGTTTTAATTTATGATTATGTCAACACATCATAAGGTTGCATGCTAGATACGTGGTTAAAATAATTTAGGAAATTATTTTATGCTAATTCTTCCGCTGCACGTAAAAATTTAAAATTTTACGAACCCGTATCCTTGTCGACATGCACCCGGTCCCAACAGTGGTATCAGAGCCGATTAGTGTTCGACAAAATCATATAATTGTTTTGTGGAACACTTTGTCATGATCTCAATTTTGGAAAATTTTTCAATTATGGAAACTTTCCAATTATGATAAATTTTAGATTTAGGAATTTCAAAGTTTGGAAATCCTCATGAAATTTCGCAAACGTTTGAAATATCCTAGTTTCTGAAATTTTATGATAATTGTGAAAACTTCCCATCTTTGGAAACTTTCCAATTTTAGAAATTTTCTATTCTAGAAATTTTCCAATTTTGAAAATATGTAAGTTTTCTTTGTACCAGAAACTTACAATTATTCTGAAAACCTATTATGAAATCTCGCAATTTTGGGCACTTTCTTTCAAGAAAGTCTAGACAAATTTATGGACAATTAATTGACAATTAAATTTGAATTGGTTTTTAAATTGACAACAAAATTCTTTATTTTGGATTGAGCCTCGGGGAGCCGTCCAATTTAAAGTTAGTTGTTGTAATTTAATTTCCCAATTTTAAATGAAATTGTCACGTTTAATTTGGTTACGCTTCCGAAGCGGACCAAATTGGATTTACGACAAATTACTTTTCTTTGGGTATCTGAGCCTCGGGGAGCCACCCTTAGAAAACGATTTGTTGTAATTAATTAAATCCATGAATAAAACATGATTTAAGAGGTGATGCTCTTACATGTTGTTGTCTCCAAAATTAATTAGGAAAATGGTTTCCTATAGAGTTTTCTTAATTGAGATTTTCATGAAAATAATATGTCGTTGAATTAAGGGAATTGCCTCTTAATTTAATAAGATTTGATTTAGAGAAATCAAAGTCTTAAACATATTATTTCCGAAATTGATTATGACAATTTAGGAAATTGTTTCCCAAAACAATTCCTTTAATAAAGTATGAAATTAGAATGAGGAAATCCGGTTTCTAATTCAATTCATGAGACTTGATAAATTAAGTCACATACATACTTTATTAAGGAAATTGTTAGTCATGACATAATCATATGTCATGAATGTGCTTAGAAAAGATGAGACCCAAAACCCCTTACAAAATATTAAGGCTAACACCTTCCATTAATATGGTTAGAATCGGAGTTTTGTTTCTCGTTTGGGTTGATGGACACATCCATGCCCGACTTGAACCTCAACATGTTCAAACCATGGAATTAGTTTATGAATAATATAGTTGGAGTCAGAGGTCAATCCTTAGTTTTAGTTGTTGGACACATCCAAGCCTGACTAAACGGTTGAATGAGCTCCAACCATATTAAAACTATTTCTTGATTAATGGGTCAGCCTTAAGCTTGGAGCATCGATTTGTTGTGCCACAGCAAGGTCGATGTAAAGAGAGGTGCAGTTGGGTGCTATGTATAATGTTACATACTTGTTAATGAGTTAACAACCCAATGATTTATGCAAACATTCAATTAGTTGATAGCATAAAGTGATAGTTACATATATGTGATATGTAATCGGTGTAATTACCTACCTTCATAGCTAAGAAAAACTTGATGGCCACAGTCATGGTTGTTCTTATCTATGGTTGGATATCAACCTATTTGGAGATGTTCCTACGATCTCCCGAATTGATAAAAAGGGTTATTCAATTTGAAAAATAAATAGGATTTTATTTATGTATGTTGATACATTCTTTAATCATTCTTCTCACATAAACTCAATTTGTATTTCTAGGATAATCACTCGATCATGTCTTCTCTAAACTTGCGTTCCATTTTGGACACCAATAAACTGACTGGGCCGAACTACATGGACTGGCTACGAAACCTAAGGATAGTCCTTAAGGCAGAGAAGCTTGCTTATGTCCTTGAAGATCAACTTCCCACCCATCCTCCAGAGAATGCAACTCCAGACCAATTGTTGGCCTATCAGAAACATGTGACCGATTCTGAACTTGCGAGTTGCATCATGCTAGCCTCTATGGTACCTGAGCTGCAAAAGCAGCATGAGCATATAGATGCTTATACCATCATCTTCCATCTTCATGAGTTGTTTGAAGAGCAGGTGAGATCCGAAAGGTTCGAAGTCTCCAGACTCCTCTTCACCACTAAGATGCAGAAAGGCACTTCTGCCTCGCAGTTTGTGTTAAAGATGTTGGGGTACATTGAGCGACTGAGCGCACTCGGTTTTGCAATGGATCATGAACTAAGTATTGACTTAATTCTGAGTTGTTTGCCCAAGAGTTATTCACAATTTGTGATGAACTATCGGATGAACAAACTAGAGACCACCATTCCTGAGTTGCTCAACTTGCTGAAGACTGTAGAGCCTTCTGTAAAGCCGGATCAAAAGGCGGTACTGTTAGTTGGTTCCTCGAAGAAAGGTTCTAAGAGGAAGGCCAAGGAACAGAACAAAGGGAAGAAGAAAAGGCCAAGAAGACTGAAAAGAAACCAAAGGAACTTGTCATCATTGTGGCAAGGAGGGTCACTGGCGAAGAAACTGCAAGGTTTATCTTGAGTCCTTGAAGAAGAAGGCATCCGATGCTCCATCCTCTTCAGGTATCTTCGTTATTGAATGTCACTCTATTTCCTCAAATACCTGGGTACTTGATACTGGGTGTAGCTCACATATATGTAATGACATACAGGGGCTAAGGAATAGAAGAAGACTCGTCAAAGGAGAAGC